>PVIC010032308.1:0-20714 GCA_004025085.1 Thryonomys swinderianus
ATATATATATATATATATATATATATATATATATATATATATATATATATATATGTTTCTAAAGGGCCAGGGATTTAGCTCAAGTGGTACCGCGCCTACCTTGGAAGCAGAAGGGCCTGAGTTTGATCCGCAGTACCGCAAAATAAATAAGTAAGTTTTTGTATTCATAGCATTGTTTTTAACAAAGACGATCACAATTTCAAATACACCTCAGTTTTTTAAAGGGAAATATTTTATGTTGCTTTAAAATCCATAAATATCTTCCATATGAGCCAGTGTCAAAGTAACTTCATCTTTTTGAGGTGGTCTGTTCAACAGTGGGCTGTTTCCTGGGGGCTGTCACCCACCTTCTCCCCCAAGGTGGCCTCTGGTTACAGAAGGAAGCTGACGACTCAGCGTGACCTGGGGAGCAGATGCCCTCGTTCTCCTCCCACCCTGTGGTTCTCCGCGGACCTCAGGGCAGCGCTGCCAGTCTGCTGCCGCCCCAGGAGGACACACAAGCTTGTCTCATCTCACACTGACGATCTGTGCTCTTGAAGGATTCAGTTCCCGGTCACCATGTTTAGCCAGAAGATGTCAGTGAGTCACTGGTCTCTTTGGTCTCGCCTCCCGGCCCCTGTGCGCCCTCTCTGCTAATCTGTAAACTCTGGGTTGCTTCTTCGACGCTGCACTAGAACACTTGGACCACAGTCACATTGGCCCCTTGTACCGGAGCAGCTAAGTCACCCCCAAGAGCTTATCAAGCCTGAAGTTCTAATAATTGGGGATATTCAGGAACTTTTCATAACAAGCAATCAAAAGTGTCCCATGTTTACAAATTTTGTAAGAATTTATGATCATATTAACACAAGGGACCACCCTAGGGCTTCAGGTAGAGTTCATCAGAGCCCTGCAGCTCAAGCTGCATGAACTTCTCAATAAACTCAGCTCAGAGTGTTTTCAGCGCCTCCTTTTCATGTTCTCACTCCATCCTGTCCCTCACCCCAGCTTGGGTTCTGAAGGAACAGTATTCTTTTTCAACCTAAACTATAAAACAATGCCAGTAGTAAGTACAAATCCCATGAGTTAAAGGGCATAATTCCTAACAAAACTGCCCTTCCTTCAGGCCCCGGCCACATTTTGTGGTCTCCAGGCTTTTTCCACTTCTGTTTGGCTAGAAATGCAGAGGTTCCCAAAGACCTTTTGGCCTTCATAATTTATTAGAATGTTTCTCATGGAATTTTTAAAAGTGCCTCTTGCAAAGATAACTGCCTTAAGAAGTATACCAATCAAGTGGGCTAGCCAAGAGAGGCAGAAAATGAGGCCTAGAAGGGACTCCAAACTCCTGACCTCTCTCAATGGGACCAGGGGACAGCAGATGCCCAGAATATCATCATTGTGATTTCCAACAAGGATGTCACTGAGCCTCAGTTCCGTAATCCTCACCAGGGCTTTATGACATAACCGTGATGGATTAAATCTTTGACCACATTTTTGCACTGAATCTCTGATGACTCAGCATGAACTTCAGCATCTCTGACCTTCCTGGAGATTGGGCTGGTGCAAAGTCCCAACCTCATAATGAACGTGTTTGGTCTTTTTGGTAAACCCTCCCTATCTCATACATTATATAGGGCTTCATTTGGAATCACCTTATTAATATAACAGACACCCCTATCATCAGGCAATGTCAAGGGTATAGAAACTATACCAGGAATCCAGGAAAAGCCCAAATTCTTCCATATACAGTAGGTAGAAGTATCTTCAAGTCTGACCTCATTCCTGTCTTCCTCTTTGTTCCCTTTCTCTCTGTCTTGACTTCCTGCCAGACAGCAACCTCTGGTACACTGTGTCCCAGTCACTATGGCTTCTGGTGCCATTCTGAGGATCTCCCTCCATCAGGCTTGGTTTTTCCACCGGGGAGGGCCTTTGGAACTGAGGGAAGTCTTTGTGACTGTTCATACTGCGTTCATCTTTTGGCCAACACAAATCTGACAAGCACAACCAGGAGAAAAAAGGAATGGAGAGAGGTTTGTTACTTGGAGCCAGAAAGCAGAGTGCTAGAGCTAATTTGGAAGGCAATATCCTTCAACTAAGAAAAAGGGCTGGGGAGGGTGTTGTTTACCTAGTCATGGAGGGAAGGCTCATCGGCACAGGTAGAGATGGATATGTCCATGAATAAACTTTGTTGAGGTCATGACCATATGTTTAAAAAAAGAAAGAAGGTACATTCCTAAGCATGTTTAGTTGGGAGCTATAAATAAGGTAGGTGTGCCAGTTCAGAATGGAACTGATGGGGCATTTCTTTGTTAAAATGCCACACTCTTCATGGCACCTTGTAGTGGGCTGCCACACTCCCTCCCACAATCCCTTGCGCTCCCCGGGAACAAAGCCGAAGTACTTCAGCCATAGACACTCCTCCCCTTTGACCCTTTATGTCATTACCCAGTCATGGAGAAACTCACCAATTAGAGAAGTCTATAGTGCCGTTCTGCTTCTTGTTACCCTATTCCCGCCCCTCTAGGCTCTATAACATGCCTACATCCTTTGCTCTGTAGTGAGCCAGGCCAATTGCCATTGCTAAGAGTACATTTTGGCTGGTTCCTTCCCCTGATAAAGCCTGCTACAATCACCTAGCCCTTGGCAACCTTTTCTTTTAATTTTTTTACCAGTAATCACATGTTCAAAGAGAAAAATAGGAGGCCAGAGATTTAGCACAGTGGTTCCACCGCCTCCCTGGCAAGCGCAAGGTTCGTGGTTCGATCCCAGTAACCACATGGAACAATACCAGGCATGGTGACTCACGCCCACCAGCAATCAGTATTACACACCACAGTGCCTGGAATGGTGGCTCACAACTGTCATCCCAGCACTCGGGAGGCAGAGACAGGAGGATTGCTGAGTTTGAGGCTTGCCTGGACTACATAGTGAGCTCAGGGCCAAGCTGAACCACAAAAGTGAGACCCTGTCTCAAAAAAAAAAAAACCGGAACAGAAGTTTCAAAGCTGAGAATTCTAACATTATAATGCACAAAATTTTCTTCAAGTCACCTAAAAAGAATGACCCAGAGTGACCTAGTGGTTTTGATTGTTTTTTAGTTTCTCCAAAGAACCTTTGTTGAAATAAAAGGAAAAACAGTTTTGCAGGTGTACTCTCATACTTTCAAAAGCCGGTGACTCTTCTCATGTGCCTCTAAAAATGGCCACCTCCCCTGGCAGCCAGCATCATCTGTTCTTCTTCAAGAAGCCTCCTGAAGATAGTCATTTCATGGCAGGTTCACAGTTCTGTTTTGGAAATCAAAGGTACTACTTGTCTTTGCATGTCATAATCTTTCTTAGACCAGTGGGTCTTGCTCCTAAACAGCGAACGGCCCAACTGGAAAATGTGGAAGAGAATATTAATGTGTTGTAGACATATCTTGTATATTAGTGGTTGATAGCATTTTGATGATGGACCAAAGGCAGTAGAAAATGCCAAATTACTTAGCCTGTTTGTATGTGAGCATTTGCACATGTATACAGCGATTGGCCTGTCTTGATATCTCAGGAACACATCAGTGTCTTTAGGCATTTTATCTGCCAAACTGGGAGAGACTTCAGGTGAAACTGCTGGGCCAGCGCTCTTTGATTTAACCGCAACCGTGTATGCACTGGCTGTGATCTTTCTAGCATCATGATGCACTATCATCTTGAAGCAAAGGTTCTGTGAAATTGGGGTGACTGCAGGGCAGAAAAGTGGGCCAGAAGATGATTTCTGGAATGCCATTCTTTACTTTTCTTCCTGTTCCTTTGGTCCTTGTGCCAGTTTCAGAATCCTTCTCTTCCGTAAAACACTTTGTGATAACCCCAAATTTATTTAATTGCTGAGTGAGTGATTTTTGCCCCACAGCACTTGAAGATAATTGGAATGCGATCTGGATTATGTGCTCTGTTTAATACGTACTTGCCAGCCGGATGGGAGAACGGATTCGGCAGAGTATTGTTTTGTCTCACAGTAGATCTGAAGTCTTAAAACTATAATTTTTAAAAGGCTTTCTTATCTGCTGGTGTATCTTGTGACTAATTTGTTTTCTGTGGGCTCTTTATGTATGGGTTTGTGGGTGCTTTTTCTAGAACGATGCCCTGGTGTTTTGTAACACCCTGTGCAGTTTGGCCTCAAAAAACACTTGGTGAATATTAGCGCTGAGGCCCACTTGATCGGACCTGTGTACCTTGCAGCATACACAGCTAGTATTAGAAGAGCCTTGAAGAAGAACAGTGCTTTCATTTTCCTTGATTGGTCAGCTAACAGATTCGAGATTTAGTTTCTCATGATTAATGTTCTGAGTGGGCCCCGCCCCCATCATATCTGCTGCCCAGTAAAAGGAGTGTTGGAGTTTTCTCTTCCCAAAGCTTGAGGTGGAAAAAAAAAAAAAGAGTTTCTTGAAACACATAACAGTAGAGAGGGTGATCAGTGACATAAAGTGTGGGACCTCTCAGTGCAGTCTGTTTCAGTGTCTTAAAGAGCCACATAACGTCAGGATGCACGCGGAGATAAGTTCCTTCAGTTGCCTGCCTGTGACAGGTAGCCAGATTGCCAAACACGACACAGGAAAAGACAGGCAAACCCCCGGAGGCCTTCGTCACAAAGAACTGGAAAAAAGGGTGAGGAAAGGATAAAGAAATGGGGGCTTCAAATATCTGAAGTTCTGTAACCATGCACACTTGTATGAAGAGGGAGGCTGCGGGCTCTCTTTCTCCGGAAATCTCTGAGGGGGACAGGCTCTCTCCCCTAGTTGAGCAAGATGACTTGCGACCCACCCTGAAAGCAGAGATGGGCGGGCGGCTCTCAGCTGTGTTTCCGCTGAGAGAATCGGTGATTCTGGGAAATGTACTTTTTGTCCAAAAACACGTTGTTTTTATATTAACAAAATGTCTTGGATCTTTTATCTGAAGCGGAACTTGTGGTTCATTTTTACCCTTCCCTTGTCCCCATTTTGTCACCTCCATGATTCCGTGCTTTCTGTTATAAGACATAAAACTTCTACAAATTGGTCCCCCCCCCCTTTTTTTCTTTTCTTTTCTTTTTTAATCAAATGCATTTTAGCTTTTAAAAATTAGGTCATTAGATCTACTGGGGCAAAATTTTCTAGCAAGCTGCATTTCCGTTTTTATACACAAGAGAGAGCTAAGGATCTAGAAAATAGATTTGGGTTTTGCCAACTTCCAGGTTATTCGATATTTCAGAATGGAAGCGTGGAAAGAATTAGCTGTAGTTAAGAATTGTGTATTGTCGGGGGGACTATGTGACAGTTGTAAAATAATTGAAATAAATTTCTATAGTTTTTATTTTGTTCATATACATTTATTAGACTGTTTCAATAGAAATCAGATGCTAGAATTTTCTCATTCGTCAGAGTTCAGTAAGGTAAATTCAGAATAAGAAATAGTCTTTAGAAGGCTGAATAAAATAAGTATTAAAAAGTAGAAAATGAGCCGGGCGTGGTGGCTCAAGCCTGTAATCCCAGCACTCGGGAGGCAGAGGCAGGAGGATTGCCGAGTTCGAGGCTTGCCTGGGCTACATAGTGAGATCTGGGCCAGCCCGAACTACAAAGCGAGACCCTGTCTCAAAAAAAAAAAAAAAAAGTAGAAAATGAGATTCATTTCAAATGACTTTTAAAAAAATAACCGTAATTCCTCACATTTCTGGTCTTGAGTTTTAGTCTTTGAAATCAGGATTCAGCTCTGAAAACAAAGTTGGTCATCAATAATCACTGAAAACTAGATCAGCCTTAAAAAGCATGAGTAAGTTCACATCACTTTTAGTGCCCTGAATGTTATTTGTTGCCACAGAAATCATTTTAATAACTTTTTCTTTTTTGTATCAAGAATCCCCCCCCTTTTTTTTCCTTAAATAAGGCTAAATGAACACAATCTTTACCCAAAGTGCTGGATGGAAGGGGAGTTTAGGAAACACGATGGGGTGCCTGAGAGTCTAGGTGGAGGTCGGAAGAACTGTCATTTTTACTGGCTCTCCGTGGGCAGTTTGAGGGTGCTGGCTGACTGCATAAGCCTTCGAGTCTGATGATCCAGGGTTTAAATCCCAGCTCTACCTCAATAGCATGGTGACCTTGGTATCCGGCAGCCTCTCAGAGCTTTGTTGTCCTCTTCTGTAAAATGGGTTTTCGCAGCACCTGCCAGAGAAAGTGTTCTGAGGCTTAAATGTGTATCATACTGAATGTAGCATATAAGAAGGACCTGAAACTGCATTCTAGCTTTGAAGAAACATATTAAATTGTTTTGGAGAAAAATCTAATAGATAATGGGAAAAGAAGAAAAAATTCTACTGTGTACCTTGAAGATAAGATGTCAGTGCACAGGGCCAGAAATTTAGCTCTGTGGTTCCAGCACCTGCCTCGCAAGTGCGAGGTCCTGAGTTCCATCCCGGTAACCACATACAACAATGCTGGGCGTGGTGACTCACACCCACCAGCAATCGATACCACATACCACAGTGCCAGGCGTGGTGGCTCATGCCTGTCATCCCAGCACTCAGGAGGCAGAGACAGGAGGATTGCTGAGTTCCAGGCTTACCAGGGCTACATAGTGAGCTCAGGGCCAGCTTGAACCACAAAAAAAAAAAAAAAAAAAAAAAAAAAAAAAAAAAAAAAAAAAAAAAAAAAAAAGATGTAAGTGTACAGGAGAAAGACAAAATGAGGAAGCAAGAAACTGCTTTCCCTCCTCACTAGTGGAGCTACCAGAGGGGTTGTCTTCCCGCTGACTGTTTTGGGACATGGCCACAGGCTTATGTACCTCAGGCAGAACAAAGCTAAACTCAGTCCGCCACTGCTTTCTCTACTGTGGCTTTCGCTGTGACCCTCCGTGCCTGCAGCCAGAACCGGACCGGTTCTGAGGAACCTACAGAGTGCATCATGTCCTCTTGCCACAAGTGTGTGGCTCCGGGCACACGCCACCATCCTCCTAACTCCCAACGTGATTGTATTAAGACTTGGACTTTAGAGAAGTTGTTTGGTGCTAAGAATTGTGCCCTCCTGTGAGGAATTAGTGCCATTACAGCACGGGCCCCCGAGAGCCCTGGAGTCATCCATCTTTGCCCTGTCGGGCGTCTGGAGGTGAGAAGACGCTTCCCCAGCCCCTCATGCTGTGTCCTGTCCTTCAGCACTGGAAGTCCCGTTTATGTTTGTAAAATCCGTTCGTTTGGGTTCTCTAGGGAAGCGGAACCAACAGGATACACGCATAAGAGGAACCTGGTTATAAGAATTGGCTCACGCAGTTGTGGAAACCAAGAAGCCCCAGGAGATGCTGTCGACAAGATAAAATACCCGGGAGATCAGTGTGTGGTTCAGTCGGGGTGGGAGGTACTGCTGAGGCACGTCCCAGATTCCAAAAGCCTGAGAAGTAGGAGCTCCGGAATCCAGGGGCAGGAGGAGATGGACGCCACAGCTCTGAGAGAGAAAGAACTCACATTTCTTCTGCCGTTGGCTCCGTTCCGCCCTCCGTGCAGAGCAAGTAACACCGGTCCGCTTCTGTGAGGGGGGGGACTTCACTCCGTCCCCTGACTCACACGCTTAGGTCTTCTGCAATGCCTCATAGACACACCTCTAAATACCATTTACAGCTCTCTGGGTGTCCTTGAGCCCGGTCAAGTGGACACATAAAATTAATAATCATTTTAGCCACCCCATCTCGGCTGTGGCAGCCCAGAAGGACTAAGACAGGGGTCTTCTTTATACACTTTGATTAACGAGGGCTGTTCTACCCATCTGAAGCAAATCTGTAAAATTGCAAGAAGCTATTTTTGCTTTTATTTTTCACCATGGTTTTAATAATGACCATCTCCTGCTTTCTTATCCACGAACATGCAAAAATTAATTCACTGTCTATGTATCGAACATCAACTAGGTTAAACCACACATGCACTGAGGGAAGGGCCGTGTTGTAAGGTGTTAACGGCCCACACGCATGCCTGGCCCACCTTATTAATGCAATTAAGAGCCACACTCGGAGATGCTATTAGCAATGCTGTTACACAGTTAGCCAGCTTGAAGAGCTTCTCAAGAGCTGGCCTCTAAGTATACACAGACGGAAATTAACCGATGAAAACAAATTGTGAAATTCTCTAACTTGTAGAGTTTTTCGGTGTTTGGGAAATCGGCAGAGTTTAAACCACATGTATGTTACTAATGACAAAGCTTTATTGTCCTTCTGGGGCTGATATGTACAGGTGTCCCTTCCAAGGTTCAGACTCCCAGAGGAGCAGGCTACTGCCTCTCTGGGCTGAGAGAATGACCCCAGACACAGGAGGTAGCTAGGATCCTCTTCCCTGTGCCGTTGGGAGAGTCCAGCCTTTCCATTCGCAGCATTTGTGTTTTTATGGTTTCTGCCAGCCCAGTCCCCAGAGGAAGCAGAAATATAGCAGAGCCCGTTAATTCACTGTTGTCCAAAGAAAGATACTGAGGCTTCAGGTATCAGGATAATGATCCAGAGCATGTGATATCTGCAGATTCCCGATGTTGCAGAGAATAGCTGTCCTTTGTGCTCAAGAAGTATTCAGATGGCTACCCAAAGGAGCCAGAGGGAACCTTCCAGAGCAAATATCGGCTGTGATCACTGTCTTTGCTAACGTTCAGTGGCCTCACATTGTAAGTGTAGTGAGATCCAGACACCTGAGCGTGGTCCCTGTCATAGTCTGTCCTCCCACTGCAGTCTAGACAGCTGACCCCTCCCCCCCAAGCTGGCTTTCTGGTTCTTGAAACTCCGAAAGCCCGCCTCCCAGGTCCTCGCATCTCGTCCTCATCCAAATGAGCCCTTCCCAGAGACACCCTTCCTGGGCCCCTGCTGAAGTCCATATCCGTTGCCATTAATTGTCACATCACATAAATCAGTTTTCTGCATGGCCGCTGCTGCTGTCTAAGGATGATTCCTTGTCCTGTTCCACCAGTTTTAGGCTGCAGTAAGGCCAGTGTCCTTGTCTGCCTCTTTCACTGTGACGTTAAAGTATCTGTAGCAGCCCTGCCCTTACAGTGTGTGCTCAGTGAGTATGTGAATAACTGAATGTACAAGCCAGAAGCAAGGGCAAAGAACAGGTGTGGGCACATTGCATATCCTCCTGGCAAAATCAGTCACATACTTTTTTTTTTTTAATGGGTCAAGGTAGAAATCATTGGCATTTTATTCTATTAGATTCCAGTGATCCGTGACCATATAATGATTTCTTATTTAGAAGAATTTTAAAGGTATGCCATTTTGACATAAAAGTACTTTTGAATTTCTCAGGAATGTGAGGGCCCCATTGTACTTTCAGAGCACATTGATAAAAGTTATTTAAATATACATCAAAAGTACAACCACTGCTTCAAAACCCATTCTTCAGAAGCCCTCATAGATTTTATAACAACTATCTTGTAGCTTGGACCCTTGAGTTTCTTTCTGAGTAAAATAAAAAAAAAAAACTGGATCAATATAGCTCCTCAAAATTAAGAGAGACACAAAAAGCACTAAATTGAGTTTCATTTCTCAGTCTTATATAAGAAGGTTCCCTACATGAGCATGCTGATTTGAAGTGTAATGCCACATTGCCTTTCTGATAGTTTCCTTTCTTATTTTCTATTAAAGAATGAAATGTCAGAATGATGAAAAATTACGGATGGAACCATGACGTTCTGCTTTAGGCAAAGCGCGATTCTTGTGCTGCTGCTTCAACTGGAGTCTAACATTGAAGGTCACTAGGTCCAGAGTCTACCACTGAGTGCACATTCTAACGTACAAGCCCCTGTCCTAAGAATATCTTTCCCTTGGACCTGGTAGAACATCTTGCCAAAAATTATTATAAGTGACTTCCCTCAAAAGCTGAACTTTAGGGGCCAGAGATTTAGCTCAGTGGTTCCAGCTTCTGTCTCGGGAGCGAACGCAAGGTCCTGAGTTTGATCTCTGGTAACCACATACAATGCTGGGCGTGGTGACTCACGCCCACCAGCAGTCAATACCACATACCACAGCGTGGGGCGTGGTGGCTCACACTTGTAATTCCAGCACTCAGGAAGCAGAGACAGGAGGACTGCTGAGTTCCAGGTTTTTCTGGGCTACATAGTGAGCTCAGGGGCCAGCCTGAACTACAAAGTGAAACCCTGTCTCAAAAAAAAAAAAAAAAGCTGAACTTCAGAGAGACAGCCAGTGTTTCTTTTTTCCTCTTCTACTCTCACTGCTGGTAACAGTGAGAGGACAGTGGGTCAGACGTCGAGAATGGGGTTCTGGCTGCAGATCTGGCTGTGTTGGCTAATGGGAGGTCCTGGATAGGACCCTTTACCTCCTGAGACCTTCACTTCCTTGCCATATCCTGGAAACATGAAGCGGAGGGCTCGAGTGGGAAAGAGAGCATAGCCTGACCCTCCTGCTGTATCTTTGTTCAGCTTTGTCTTTGGTGATCCTGCAGAGACTGCCCTGTGTTAGTCCGGGTTGGCTTCACTTCAGTGAGACGGTCCTCAGGAACTAGAGCTCAGAGATTTGGCTCTCTGTTTTTAGACTCGCTCCCAACAATACATCTTGACAAAGGGTTCGGTAATGTATCTGTACCTGATCCAGCACGTAGATTTCCGTTCACCTGCTTGTTGCATTTGAAGAGTTGCTGTCGCACATGATGCAGCCACCAAGGGATGGACTGGCCACTCCACACTTGCGAGGGCTCCGCTCCTTCACTTGGCTTGAGGGCTTCAGCTGTTCTGCACGAACCAAGACCTAGAACTGCCTGGCAGTGTCATCTACCAAAGCTGGGGATGGCGGCTGAGCAGGGGAGGCTGAAGAGGAGGGCCCCAAGCGCCTGCCACCCTGGACAACGTAGGAGCTTTGAGAGACCCTGTCTAAAAACAAAACTGAAAACCCAGCAAGTACCCAGCTGATCTTTTTTTTCCTGTTTTTTTTTGGGGGGGGAGGCGGGGTGCTAGGAATTGAACCTAGGATGTTGCCCGTGTTGG
Organism: Thryonomys swinderianus; assembly: GCA_004025085.1. Taxonomy (NCBI): domain Eukaryota; kingdom Metazoa; phylum Chordata; class Mammalia; order Rodentia; family Thryonomyidae; genus Thryonomys; species Thryonomys swinderianus. The sequence goes on from PVIC010032308.1 coordinate 10,949, forward strand.
GCGAGTATAAGCCTCTGCATGACTCCAGCTGGCCCTACCCTCTTGAGCACTATACAGAAGAGAACGTAACACCTGTTAAATGAATCTGTTACTTATTTAAGAATCAAATCCCCCCATTATCAAAACCGAATCGATTTGCATTTACTCTAAGTGGGAAATATGTCAGGACACTGGTGTCCTGGTACAGTTAGCCCCTGGTGTCTATGGGTTCCACACCCAGCTGCAGACCTAAAGTGCTGGAAAAAAACAAAAAAACACACGTTCAGATTTTTCTTATTTCCTAAACAACACATTGCAACAAACATGGACCTAGCATTTACATTCTACTATGTAATAAAAGTAATCTAGAGATTAAAGTATATGGGAGTATTGAGTAGGTATTTATATGCCAACACTGTGCTGTTTGGACATGTGTGGTTTTGGTGTCTGTGGGGGACCCGGAGCCAACATCCTGTGATGCGGGTCGTTGGAATGTGTGGGAGGGATACTGTGAGCCCCCCCCCCCCGTGTCAACATTCCTGAGTGATCTTTATTCTGCATCCATAAACCCAGATTTGGGGTTCACCAATAAATACTTACCATTATTTTATGTGGCTACATGAATCTAATGACTGACACTTTTATTAGCTGTATTTTTTTTTTTTTTTTGAGACAGGGTCTCGCTTTGTAGTCCAGGCTGACCCTGAGCTCACTATGTAGCCCAGGCAAGCTTCGAACTCAGCAGTCCTCCTGCCTCTGCCTCTGGAGCGCTGGGATTACAGGCATGAGCCACCACGCCCGCCTGGCACTGTGGTATGTGGTATTGATGGCTGGTGGGCATGAGTCACCACGCCCAACATTATGTGTGGTTACCGGGATCGAACCCAGGGCCTTGAGCTTGCGAGGCAGGCACTGGAACCACTGAGCTAAATCTCCAGCCCTATTAGCTGTATTTTTCAACAGGTTAGAATCCTTACACAGAACACCTGGACCTTTTTTTTTTTTTAAGTTTTTTGGTTTATTTCATGTGAAGTGTAGGGTTTACTTGGAAGCACTTCTTTGTCATAAAAGCATAATGAAAAATACAGAAGAGCGATGGAAAGCAAACAGAATCACTTACAAGTCATTGCCCTGCTGTATCCAGGTTGCAGAAGGAGCCGAGAGAAAACCACCAAGAGTTTCTTTCGGTGCCGTTGCATCCCGAAGTGTGTTCAGTCTGCAGGGAGTGTGGGTTCTTTAGTCCTGGTGGCTTCAGCCAGGCCCAGCCCGGGGTGCTCATCGAGCCTCAGCCTGCTGGTGGTATGTGCGTGTCTTGTGTTTCTCCTCTGCCAGTAGAACACCCAGCTTTTTTTTAATTGAATTCTTTACTGGTACATTTTATATACAGTTTTATAGGGCATTTGGTGCCAGCCACTGCCTTTTTGTTCTTCTGACCCTACAGAATACGTGGAGGCATGGCTTCCCACACTGGAAGGCAGATTGGCGTGCTCTCCTTTAATTAGCCTCTGAGGTTTTAAGCTGTTTGTGCCTCTCTCTCTGAGGAACAACTTCAGCCTGACATGGTGAGACAGGCCAGTAACTCAAGCACTTGGGAGGCTGAAGTAGAAGGCTGGCTGTGAGTTCAGGACCAGCCTGGGCTACCGAGCAAGACTCGTTCAAAAAAAAATGGAGAAAAAGCATGGCGAGGGATGTAGCTCAGTGGCACAGGGCCTGCCTGGCAGGTGTGAGGTCCCGAGTTTGATCCCCAGTACCACAAAAAAAAATCCAAAAAATGTTTCACCTGCATTCTGTTATGTAGTTGGTGCTTTTTTACAGTTAGAAACCTGGTGAACATTACGCTTGTCTTAAGACTGAAGTGATAACCAAAACTGCTTCCCATGGGGTTTTTAGAATTTTTCCCTTTTTCTCGTGGTACCAAGGTTTGCATCCAGGCTACACCCTTGACCCACAGACCCTTCCTCTTATGTCTGGCCTTTTTTTTTCTTTTTCTTTTTCTTTTTTTTTTTTTTTTTTAGTTTTATTTATTTTTTTGAGACAGGGTCTAGTGGCCTTGAACTCACTGTGTAGCCCAGGCAAGCCTCGAAATCACAGCAATCCTCCTGTCTCTTGCTCCCGAGTGCTGAGATTACGAGCGGGTGAGCCACCACACCCAGCATTGTGGTATGCGGTAGTGGGGATCGAACTCAGGACCTTGCGCTTGAAAGGCAGACGGCCGGAACACTGAACTAAATCCCTCACCCATGTCCTTTTCGTAACCTTCTCTGTGTCAGATAGGACCTGGCAGGATGTTATAAATATATTCTACCTTTTTAAGACTCCCTTAAAGACTCGGAGAAGATTTTCCGCGCTCTATAGGTGAGGAATTCAGCCTCCTGCGGAGGGGCCTCACGTGCCACAGTTTGGAATTTAGCATTTAGTTTGTGATAGGCACGTTCATTTAGCAAACCTGGATGCTGCTTACTGCCTTTTATATTTCAATAAGGCATATCTGCGCGAGTCCGTGGGCACCGTGGATGTCTAAAGAAACAAGTAAGTCCTGTCCCAGCGGACAGCCCCGTGCGCACCGAGCTGAGCCCACGGCCTGTTCTCCTCCTGCCTGGTGGATCCTGTCCACTTGGTGAAAAGGCGCAGGAGCGCGGCCGATGAGGAACAGGTGGTCTTCATGACCTGGGAGGTCTCACGCTGCCTCCTGGGGAGAAAGTAAAACAAACGTGGAGGCTGATGATCCGGCTCCTCCACGCCCACCCCTCCCCCACCGTATGCGTTTTCTTCCGCTGAGCCGCAGGACCCTTGGACCGTGCAGAGCCGCAGGTCAGTTTCCCCAGCCTGCTTTGGCTGTTTTAGGGGAGTGAGGCCCTTCCTGCCCTCTGCTTCATCTTTCATAGGCTTGCTACACTCTGCTTTTGAACTAAGGGGTGCTTAGCTCGCTGTTACGCTCAGGGTGATCTTTTTCCTTTTTTTTTTGGCCTGTAGGATTGACTCTTTAAAAAGTCATTTAACTCTCAAAGCTGGAGCAAGACGACTATTGTATAGTTACAGTTCAAATATAAAGCATTTTAAAGAGAGGAAAACTGGAGCGGGATAAACTAAAAACCGAGGTCCTGTCTAGCCTCATTTATCAGGCTTATTGGAATTCACTGTGTAATTGTCTATCTTCCTTTGCATAGTAATCACTTAAGCCAGGGGTTAGGGTGTGCTTGTTTGGTAAGCCCTGTCGTTTTGAGAAGGCCAAGGAGTAACTAATACACACTTAATTTTATCTCAGCAAGATTTTTGGGTCCCACTGGTGAGCAAGGCCTCAATTTCATTGCCTTTGGAAGCTTCTTTTATTAAAATACCTCTTTAAAAATTTTTCCGGAGGAAATTTAATACTTAGAGGCAATTCAAATCTATTTGAAATACAACAAATTTCTACAAAACGGAATGAAGCCGAGTGAACGCATGTTACGAAAGTCCGAGGAAAAGGAGGGGTTCAGGTAGTATATGACTTGAAATGGTATTTTAGGTCTTTCTTCCATGGTGCGCAGGATTTGGGTATGAACGGGGGCATTAGGGGAGTTTCAGGCCAAAAGAAGCACGAGGCGGCTTGGAACTAAGTGGCTCCTCCTTGACTCTACACTGGGGCCAGGGGAGTTTCCAAGGCGTAAAAGTAGGGAGGAAAAGCCCGGATGGAGGCGACCCCGGAGGCTAAGCACGGGAATAAACATGAGCTTTATTCCGGACAATAGAAAGAATTCAGGGCCCAAACAAATTTAAAATGGGAGAATGGATGGATGTGCCCATCCTTCCGAGCTGACACAAGATAACCATTTGCATTGTAAAGATTAGTTGAAAAAGGCGCAAGATAGAGGAAGTGGGGAAACCCCGCGAAGGAGGCCATTGGTTCCTCTACCCTGGGAGAGGGACTCGGTCCGAGCGAGGAGACCTGTTCGTGTGCTATGTTAGAGGTAAACTCCGGGGTGACTGCTAAGACTTGGGACGTGATGAGGGGAACTGAGGATTTTGACAGACTCCAGCCCGGATAGTTTGGGGGAAAATGAGACAGAAGGTGCCAGGATGAGAAGTATTTTCTCGGTTGAAAGAAAAAAGGTAAACTTAATCTGAGACCTCCACTAGGAGAGCAGAAATCCCGACTGGTAACTCCAAAGGGAAGTACAGGAAATGTGGTTTTGAAGTGCTGAGGGCAAATTGGATCTCCGTGGAAGACTTTAATTCAGAATGTGGGGCCCGGTCGCTCTCTCGAAGCAGTATTTGAACAGTTAGGGGCTGCCGAGCGAGAAGGCGTTCACCAGGTGGAGGATCCGACGTCTCCAGGCCTTTCCGGAGTCCACCAAGAGCCCTTCTCGGGAATGGTAAGAGGAACGGCCTTCCCAGGTTGTCAGGGCAGCTGTGAAGTCCTGTAGCGGTGACTTCCCCGGACGGTCAGTGAAACACTCAATTTTTACGAATGAGGATCCTAAAGTCTTTGCTAGTATCCGTGTGGACTGAGCAAGGGGCCTTGACTCCTTTTGCCTGTGCCTTTATAATGTGTGAGAACGAGCAGACAGGACCAAATGAAAGGCTGGAGAAGCTGCATTTGGGCGAGAAAAATATCCTTAGGCGAGTTGGGGAAACAAAGCCGTAGCATTATAGGAAAGCGATTTTAAGTGAAAAACAGTGGAGGAGGAAAAGGTAAACTGGAGACGTGTGTAGGAAAATGAATGCACCTTGAGGCCAGAGAGTTACGTAAATCAGACACAGGCATTATACATACGTGGTTTGCCTTATGCGAAAAATGTAATAGAAAAGCAGAAACAGGAAAGAGAAGAGAATTAGTTGCACATTTGTCTCTGTTATTAGTCTCTAGTTTTACTCCTAGAGCTCACTTTGCGGGATTAGCATTTCTTTGACTGTGTTAAGGTCTTCACTGTTGTGAATATGGTCTGTTTTAAAAGGAAAAAAAAAAAAGCTAATTCCCAGATGTGGAAAATCTGTGAGTGGGAGCGGGGCTCAGTGGTTATCTGGATGGGGGCGGGGCGATGGCTATCAGGCGCGCTGTTCTGATGGGCGAGGGCGAAGAAGACCTAAATTTGACGGTGGTTACGGTTGTGCAGCTGTCAGTGTGCTGGGGGGGGGGGGGTCCCACTAAGTCTTGCTTTTAAATTTGTAAACATCGTGTTATGCAGATTTTTGGCTTAATAAAGTGGTTTCATTTTAAAAAGTAGAGGAGAAAGTCTTAGAGAAGATCATGTATTGGAGTAGGAAAGTCTGTGGCAATTAGTGAAAAACCGTGCGTCCCTGCAGGTGCTGAGGTATTGTGCCCTGCAGTTCTGGAGACTGGCAGACCAAGTTCAAGGCACCAGCAGTTTTGGTGTTTGGTTGATAGAGAGCATATGCTATGGGACCACTACATAATCTAAATGACATGCGGGAATGGTATAACTTACAACTGTTAGATAACAGTAAAACTTACAACCTGCTAGATAACTGAAACGCTAAATTTGTGCTCTCTGAAGTTGAAGAAAGAATTTTAGGAGCACCGAAGGTTAAAAGTAGGAAGAATTTATTAGGAAGGAACAGAAAGTGGGTTGCCTGCCCGCCTCTCTTCTCAAAGGTGTTCTATTTGCCGTAGCCAACAGGTGGAAGGTGGTACAAAACTAGTCAATAAGATTACAAGTGTAGTCACTTTGGTAACCTTGATTCAATGGGGGGGGGGTCAAACCAGGAAGCGAGTGTCTAGCTAGTTTGAGAGGAACTAACAAGGTTTTCCTGGAAGGAATGGGCTACAGAGGCTTTGGTCTGCACCTTAGGTGATTGGTATCTGTTTAGAATAGCAACCGTTGGTGTTCATCCCTAGAAAAAGTAAATGGATGTATTTGTTCTTTTTTGAGCCCTGGCCTTTAGTAAATGAGCCTCAGGCCACAGCGGTCTTCTGTGTGATTGCCTTGTAATGCTTCTAACTAGCTCAGCTGTCTGCTGGTGGTGATACTGCCTCCTGTGGATCCTGTGGACATGCGGGCTCATCCTGTCCTCCCCTGCTGAATGGTGAGGAAACCTCTGGAGCCGACTTGGGTCACAACCCAAATTGTGACCTTTCCACCCTCACGATTTTCTAACTTGGGCATTAGGATTTTAAGCTAAGAGATTGTGGGGGCACACCCTTTCAGACTGTAGCAGTGGGGCAAATGGCAGATCAGACTGGGTAGGACAGGTCACTGTGATCTGTAGGCTGCAGATAGTCGTGGGATAGATAACCCTGAAGAAAAACGTTGGAATTTGAGTAGGGCAATAACTCTGTGAAAGAAGTGGTTAAGTTCTGACCAATGGAACATGGTCCTCAACTATTTAGAAAAAAATAGAGAATTAAAGCTCTTCAGTGTTGTTATGGGGGAAAAGGACAGAGAAGGATAGGCAAGGTACGTGACCTTCCTTGTGACCTCTCCCTTCTGTCTGGAAAAGATAGAACAGCAGAACCCTCCTCCGACCTGCAGGAACCCTAACTAGCGGTGTGTCCCCGGTGAACAGGCCCATTAAGGTGAAAGTGATCGCTGGTATGCCGATGATTTCAATGGAAAAACATGACGAGTCCCTGCTGCACTTTGTGCCTGTGCCGTGAGGCTCAGCGTGCCTTGAGAGGCCGCTGACTAGCTAGTCTTCTTTCTTGCAGAAATGACACTGAGAACGTGTGACTGGATTTCCAGTCTGAGTGTTTTTAGAATGAGAAAGTCATACTAAGAAAACACGCTGCAACTTCTCAAATTATACCATCTCAGCCCTCAGCAGATTAAAAAGTGTTAGTGTTTTTAAAGAAGTGTATTTTTCTGTGGTCCGTGTCTGTAGGACAGGATCCCTGACCCATGGACAGAAGGACAGAGGGACCCGCGCGGACACGGGGATCTTCATGGGAACCAGGGTCAGCGGTGGAGCTCCATCATGGAGCCTCTTGACTGCAGATGCAGAGACTAATTTTCTAGATGGCTCAACTTCTGGGGTGTTTTTGGTGTTACTCATGTTTTTGAGACGCGCTCTTGCTTTGTACTTCAGACAGGCCCTGAGCTCACTGTGTAGCCCAGATAAGCCTTGAACTCACAGCAGTCTTCCTGCCTCTGCATGTGCCTCCTGAGTGCTGAGAATACAGGTGTGAGCCACCACCTCAGCATTGTGGAGTGTGGTACAGGGAATCAAACTTCGTACCTTGTGGTTGCCTGGAAGACACCGAAACCACTGAGCTACATCCTGGCTCCTCTGCAGTGGTTTTTTTAGGGAATGCTTTCTGTGTGTGTAAGACACTGGTGGTTAGAGCCAGCCCCCCCCCCCCGTTTGTCTTTCTGTGTAAATTACTGCAGAGGCTTCGGTTGACCAGGTCTCCGCGTGTCATCCTGTGCTACCTCATTTTTCACATCTTGATTTCAGCCTTTGTGTCCTAGTAAAAGTGCTAGTCCTGGCGTAGAACACCAAAAAAGCAGTGGCAACCAGGTAAAGCCAGGATAAAGCTATATGTTTGTTACAAAACCTGTTTACCTCTGCTTTTACTTCTTTGTTCTTTAAAATTAAAGATTTCTAATAAAATAAAAAATACAATTTCAGGTTTATTTTAAAGTTTATTGCCTAGAAAGCTTTGTTTGAAATGTATATATAGTTCTTAGGTAACCAGGACTGAATTATTTTTTACCTGAGGATTGGTTTTTTTTGTTTTGTTTTGTGTTTTGAGACAGTGTCTCACTTTGTAGTTCAGGCTGGCCCTGAGCTCACTATGTAGTCCAGGCAGTCCTGGAACTCAGCAATCCTCCCACCTCTGCCTCCCGAGTGCTGGGATTACAGGCGTGAGCCACCATGCCCTGCACTATGGTATGTGGTACTGATTGTTGGTGGGCATGTCTCCACGCCCAGCATTATATGTGTTCACCGGGGATTGAACTCAGGACCTTGCTCTTGCGAGGCAGGAGCCGGAACCACTGAGCTAACCCTCCGGCCCCCCAATCATTCTTAAAATTTTGTTCTGAGTTTTTAGCTTTGTGAAATAATGTAGGACAGTCATACTTGACAAATAACCTTAAAATATATTTAGGAGTGCCATATAAACTAAATGTGAAATTACTCTACATTCTCATGTTATTTTTTTAACTTTTGCTGGAGTTAGACCTCCTTTACCAACAACCCAGTAATATCAGTGTGTATGTAATATGTGCACAGATAGATATGTAAATAGCTTGGATGAGTACATGTTTGTGTCTGTGTATATGCCTGTGCGTATGTGTGTGTAATTCCAGCCTTCATACAACCGCTCCTCTCTTGTACCTTTACATGGTATACTTGTGTGTTTCTCATGGTCCTCTGCTTATCCGCGCTTTCTCCTCAAAACAGTTTCTCTCTCTGGCTTATGTCCTTGTCTCACTGGGTTTCAGCTTCCACGCCAGTCAGACATGCTCTTTCACATCTCCAGTTCAGATGCTTGAAGGCAGCCAACCAGTCTTCTGTTTATACAGAGGCCCTCTTGGCAGGCCGTGTTCAAGCCTAGATTCTGAATCCTTCTGAGAACACCCGTTTCTTTCAAGTGTGCCAGGACAGGAGCTGACCAGGAGGCAGGTAGTATAGATGAGGCTGTTTTCCTTCACTCACTGGGAGAGCGTGAAAGACAGTCTTCCCTTAGTTCAAAGCATTGCGCTGTGTGTACATCAGGCAGCTCACCCTGTACCTTTGCAGTGTGTACACATTTCCATTACCATGTTGCAGTTAAACACTATGCCCTCAGAAACAAATACCAGTTGCCATCTGTATTGGCCGCCAGGACTGTCATTACAGAACACCACAGATGGTGGCTTAAAAACAGATACTGTGTCTTGGTTTTGGAGGCAAGAAGGCTGAAATCAAAGTGTTGTCAGGTTTGATTTTTTTTTTCTGGGGCCTCTCTCCTAGGCTTGCAGACGGCCCCCTCCTTTGCACACATTCACGTCCTATAGGTACTGGTGTCAAATCTTTCTTGGCAGGACAGCTACTAGAGGTTTAGTTTTACTCTAATTGCTAATTTACAGGCTGTCTCTAAATGGAGACACATCCTGAGATGTTGCGGATTAATACCTCAACATATAAATTTTGGCAAGAGACCATTCAGCCTATGGCATGGCACCATAGTAATTGTGATCATAGCATGTGAAAATACAGGCTTTGCTAGCAGCTCCTGAGATCACTATAAACAGCACCACATGTTATGACCAGTCACCAGTGACATCACTTCTTTCAAAAGTATGTCTGTGATTAGTGTGTGAGCATCTCTTAGTCCGGCCACAGTGAAGCGTGTGGTTATGTTGCTACCTGATCTCCTGAGGACTCAACTAGGAGATCTTGTCAGAAGTCGCTCAGCAGGAGAGGGAATTGGCCACCAAAGGTGAAAGTGGAGCAGAAGTACAAGTCATAAGCAGAAGTAAAATTGGTTCTGATTAGGAGATTTGAAAGTGATGATATCAGAATACTCGGGTCTGCATGGAGCTACAGTAGGAAACATGTTGAAACAGTCCAGTGAATGTGAAAAAGTCTCTTCATATCAGTTTAAATTGCGCTAGGGTCAGAAACCCTTTTTTTTTTTTTTTTTTTTTGCTTTTGAGACAAGGTCTTGCTTTGTAGTTCAGGCTGGCCCTGAGCTCACTATGGTGCCCAGGCAAGCCGCCACGAACTCAGCAATCCTCCTGTCTCTGCCTCCCGAGTGCTGGGATGACAGGCGTGAGCCACCAAGTCCGGTATTGTGGTATGCAGTGTTAATTGTTGGTGGGCGTGAGTCTCCACGCCCAGCATTCTATGTGGTTACCGGGGA
>PVIC010032309.1:0-20702 GCA_004025085.1 Thryonomys swinderianus
AAAAAAGGCCTCTTCCTGGAAACTAGCAATGAGGTAAAGATATTCCCAGGTAAGAAGATATAAGGAAGGTTTGCCTGGGCGGCAGGAGTCTTTTCCCTGGTATAAATAGGCATTCAATTTGAGGCTGAAGCAAAGGAAAAGAAGATACTTTTTATTATTTGTGAAAAATTTTCTTTTGTAAGACTAATTTTGTATTTCTTGAGAGCAACACTAATCATGAAAATAATTTCAGGAGCTATCAGATGTGTGATTATGCAAATGGATGCTTTGGAAATATTAATATAGTTAAAACCTTACATTGTAAGCAATAGAAGGCACACTATGTATAATTCCTCCTAAAATTTCAGAAAATTTCTCTCCAAAAATGAATTTTCTCTCAGGTAGAAAATCAGTAGTTCTAAACAAAGAATCAGTGAATGGAAAAGAGTGGTATCTTGTGCATTCTTCATTGTAGGTAGAACTTGTAATGAATATTCACTAACACTTGATCAATAAGATATTTTCCTATTTCTTAAATTAGAGTTGGAACATAAAAATGAAAAAAAATAAACATTGTCTAATTATTCAGGAGAATAATGACCACTGCTAACATGTTTGACCACCTTTAAACATAAATAGCTTTCAGCAGATTAGTTTCCTACATCTTTAGTGTAAGGGTCCTTTCACTACCTATCCCATCATCTATCACTAGGAGGCTAAAAATAGAGACTTGAGGCACTTACACAAAGTGCAAAAAGAAAAAAAAAACTTCTTTAAACTGGTTAATTAAAGAAAAATTGTATTGTACAACGTTGTACAATTGCACAAAATTGTAATGGGCTTAAACGGTGTAGTGACTGAGAACTTATTTCATGAATATAGAGTTGGTCCTGGATTCAGCTGAAGAATATAATGGCTACATTTCCATGCTTGAGCACATATACAAATAGATTTTTAAATTTGTGTGTCAGACTCAATTTCTTTTTCTTTTCTTTTTTTTTTTACAATTAATGATGGTGTGTTCCTTTAGCACATCTTACAGATAGACTGCAATGTTGTTGCTTAGTCATTTTTGTTATTTGATTATCCTAAGTAGGTAATTTAAATAACTTTGAACCAAATAAAGTTTCAAACTTTTAAATTTTGTAATTGATATATTTGGTTAGGTTTTAAACATGCATTAAGGAGGTAATAAATGTCCTGTTTTCCTCTATGCTACATAGATATGATATTTTAGACACAGGATAATTCATGTATCTAGATTTTCTTTCATGTTTTCTTGCTTCCTTGTCTTCTTGCTTTTATTCTTTTTTGCCCAGGCAATTTTAAGAGGATATATACATATATGTACTTTTTAAAATTAAAGGATCATCTTGATTACAGTGGTGTGTGTAGGATCAAAATATGTACTGAATTCAACTTATAATTTTTTCAGAATATCATTCAAAATCAAGATCTCAGCAGCTGTCATATTTTAAAAATATTTATTCTTCTTTCTTTTCAGATTCTTTAGTGAATGTTTACTTTTTCTTTAAAATGTATTTCATTGAGAAAAGGATTGAAAATATTTTGATTGCTTCATTACTCACCAATTTATACAAATTTGTTTCTATTTCTTGTTTCTGCTAAATCCAAAACAATCTTTTCCTTCAACCTGTGAAAATGAAAAGTGAATTCCTTGGCAGCAATATTATCAACATAGTCTTCATATAACTGCTTTTCAACTTGTTCACTGTATTATCAAAACTGTTATTTTCAGGATTTGCTAAATTTTGAAGTTTGTAATTTAAAACTAATTTTTGTTTTAAACTCAAGAACAATTTCTCTGTTCTTTGGATTACTGACTTTGGAAGTGGGAGCAAAAAAATGCCTTTAAAAGTGGGGCTCCTTCAAGTGGAAATGTTGGTTTTATGTATGCTCTCAGCCTTCCCTAATGACTTTAGCAGAAGGCTTTGAAAGCAAGTGAAAATACTGAAGTGCCTTTTACTTGTGTAGTTTTGGGTGAAGAGCCTTCCAAACACAAATCACTTTCTCTTTTTTGTCTGAAGTGAGCATAGTGTTGATGAAAGGGGTCATGCAGATAATTGTTGGCCCCATAAAGAGTTTTCTGGAAAATATATGACATGTGGATAAAAATCCTACTTCTTACCTTGTGATATATCTCTGATTTAAAACACTCCTAGTTAGTAGGCCAAATAAACTGTTTTTTCTGAGTGACCAGAGATTTGTGAAAATTCCAGCTAACACTGAAAAATCATGAGCAATGCTTGAAATGGGGGTTAAAGCAACAGCATGCTGAACTTTGGGAGCTAGACAACCTTAGAATTTTCTTATATGTGTGAATAAATGTACTTTTAAAAATATATGCCAAACACATGCAAAATATATTAATTTTAACATGTATTCTTACTATTCTGTCACTTGTGAATAAACACATACTGATATATCTCTGATGGGTAACTTTGACTTAAGGCATATTTTGTGTTTTAACAGTGTGAAAAAATTAGGGTGACTTTGGAAAGATGAAAATATTCAAGAATTCTTATCTTCCCTCTTTGAGCGTGCTTGTGGATAAGTTTATGAGTATCTAAAACTGTTGTTCCTAATGTTTCTAATCCTATACTTATTTGTATATCTGTCTTTGCCTTTCTTATTGAAAATGGAACTTATTACTCTGCCATAAAGAATGACAAGATTGATCCATTTAGGTGCAAATGGAGACACCTGGAGGATATACTAATAAGTGAAATCAATAGATCACAGATAGACAATTTCCAAATCTTCTCTTTGGCATGAACACCTATAGATGCAAATGAGCTCTAGAAAGTAGGAACAGCTTTTATAGAGTGGAATATTTCTATGGGAAACTTGGTATGGGAATGTGATGAGGGGAAGGAATATGATACAGAAAGAAAATAAAAGAGCATGTATAAAGGGGGGAGGAGGTGTGGGTGCATAGGGATATGGGTAAAAATGAGAATTAACTTGTGTCATATACTGGTACAAATTCCCCAATGTTATATGTGATTTTGAGATGTATATAAATTGTATCAACAAAGAATTCAATTAAAAAAATAAAAAATAAAAATAGACAAGTAATCGCTTCTTGGCCTTTTGGCTAAGATCAAGTGAAATAGACAAGTAAACCTCAAAAAAAAAAAAAGAAAAGAAAATGGAACTTATCATCCCAAATTGTTCAACATGGTCTTCTTTTGAAAATAAAAGGATAGGACGGGGAATTTAGTTCAGTGGTTCTAGTGCCTGCCTTGCAAAGTCCTGAGTTTGACCCCCAGTACCAGGAGATAAATAAATTAAAAATAAAAATGAAGGGATACACGGACATTATAAGAGTGGGGGCCTAACAAAATTCTTAAGCCATAGTTTGAATATATTTCATGCTATTTCTGATTAAGTCTGTAGCTACTACTTTCCTAAGATACTTGCAATTATATGGGTGGTCTAAATTAGTGACAGGAATAGGAAAGGTCAAGGCTTGGATGCAATGTAAGACATGAATTTTAATAAGTAATTTCCTGTTTAAAATGGTTTCTGGCTAGTCATTTCTGAAGAATTTTCATTAAAATAGCTATAAATATAGTTGAAAAGGTTAAATTCACAATAACATTGAGGAGTGAGACTCTCATTTGTCAAAACTTTGGTGAAAACTCTACCGAAGGCTAAACCAGTACAACTTTATTGAGAGCCACAGACATAGATACCAGTCAGGGCCCAAACCTGATTATTCTCTCACTGTCTTGCTATGTGGCCAGGCTAATTTACTTCATCTGTTGGTGTCTCAGTTTACTCACCTGTAAAGGAGACCATCATGGACTGTCCTCCACAACCTCAAGTCTTAAATGGATTAATATGTGTGTATGAACCATTTGAACAATTCACAGAGCACAGTGAGCTGCAGGAAATATTGACCATTAGTACCAGTGGCCTAATTTTATTATTTCTGCTTGACATTAGGCATAAATAAACTTTATTCAGTTAAAAAGTGCCAAATCAAGACTACCAACAGTATACCAAATTGTCTTTCTGAAGTATTTATGGTCTTAGTTGCTCTCAAACACATACAACTCAGCAAAGCTCTAGCTGGCACAAGACCAAATGGACTTTTTTTTTTTTTTAGGCAGGGTCTCGCTTTGTAGTTCAGGCTGGCTCGAGCTCACTATGTAGTCCAGGCAAGCCTGGAACTCAGCAATTCTCCTGTCTCTGCCTCCCGAGTGCTGGGATTACAGGCGTGAGCCCCCACGCCCCGGCACTGTGGTATGTGGTATTGATTGCTGGTGGGCGTGAGTCTCCACGCCCGGCATTGTAGGTGGTTACGGGGATCCAACTCAGGGCCTTGTGCTTGCGAGGCAGATGCTGGAACCACTGAGCTAAATCTCCAGCCCTGCATATATGTTTTTATTTATTTATTTGACATAAACTGTAAGAAGGCACAGCTTAATATTAAGGTTAACATTGAGGTAGTTATTCATTCATATGTAGTATTTATTATTGGGCTGTCCATCTTGTTTACTATTTGAGTAAACATTCAATAGATCAAAGTTCTTTTTCTCCCTCATCTCTTCTCTCAGGACAATAAATTTTGTTCTTGCCAGTGGATTTACTTGTCTTTTTCTGAGTATGAGCCTGAAGCTATCTCAACGATGCCTATGTCACAATGAGTTTGTAGCAAATTAAACCAAATCAGACATCAGGATTCATTAAATATTAGGTTAGTTGGCTGGATGTGGTTATCAGTTATTAACAGCACAACTCCTGCCTCTCCTCTGCTTGGTGCTTTGTATATTGCAGGGGTTGAAAGTCTGTGAACTACATTTTTTAAAAAAAGAAATCTTAGTCAATAGGGTTCTAGGTTAGATTTTTGCCAAAAAGTGGCATCAGTGTAAGATTTCAAAAGTGAAAAGAAAAAATGAAGAGAGAGGCAGAAAACATCTTATCATTCATCAAGTAGTATAGGATTCAGAAAATGCCTCTAGGCATTTCCCTGTGAATTACTTACTTTATTGCTGCAGGCAGCTGTTGTCCTTGCTAGCAGTTTCTCAAAACTCGGGGTAGTTTCCTGATTTGGAAGCCTAGCAACAAGTCTTGAGAAGGACAGGTAGCTTTTCCCCAACCCCACTCTTTCAACCCTTTCATCACCTGCTTCCTTGAGTTATATCTCTGCTTGAAAAAGCCTAAATTATTGACACTAATCAAAATTAATTCACTATGAGATACTTCAAGATATCTCAAAGTTCTTGTTTCTCATTCTTAATATGGTAAGAAGACATTACAGGATGCACTTTAAGGAATCTTGATATAGCCAGAGTATGTTCTAGAAATGTATTCCTTTAAAGTGAAAAATGAGGAAGAGCTTTGTACTACCAAATGTTTACTGCCTAGATATGCTTATGTAAAAGTATCATTTGGATTAAACAGTCACAGTGTGAAAAAATTAATACTACTTTTAAAGATTTGATTTTGCATAAAATATGAAGTTTTGATTTTTTTAAAATCTTTATTGGTACATTGTATATACACATCATGATCACACTCAGTTTTGGGAATTTGTACCAGTATATGATATGACTTAATTCTCATTTTTGCCCATTCCCCTACCCAACCCACAACCCTCCATCCCCTAAATACATAAGTTTTCTTTCCCTTTTTTTCTTACCATCACATTTTTTCTTTACCCCTAATTATTCCCCCTCCATCACATTTCTTTTTGAATATTTTCTGTTTCACAATATCCATCATACATTCTAGAACTCATTAATAATTTCAGCATTTTCAGTTTCTCATACCAGAGAACATATGCAATATTTACACATCTTGACCTATTTATTTCACTTATGAATATGTCCCGAAGGTGCATCCATTTGAGTATAAATGACTCAAACTTATCATTCTTTAAGGCAGAGTAATACTCCATTTATAGAAAAAACCACATCTTCTTTATCCAGTCTCCAGTTGATGGGCATTTGGGTTGTTTCCAAGATTGTGCTATCACGAATTGAGCTGCTATGAACATGGGTAAACATATGTCACTATGATATGATTCTTTTAATTCTTTTGTGTATATTCCTAACAGAGCAATAGCAGGGTCAAATGGAACCTCTAATCCTAGTTTTTTTAGGAATCTCCACATTGGATCTCCATAGAGGTTGTACCAGTCTACATTCCTACCAACAGTGGAAAAGGGCTTCTTTTTCTGCACAGCCTCACCAGCATTTTGTTTGTTTGTTTTGTTTTGTTTTTGAGACAGGATCTTACTTTGTAGTTCAGATGGCTCTGAACTCACTAGGTAGCCCAGGCAAGCCTCAAACTCATAGCAATGTGCCTGCCTCTGCCTCCCAAGTGCTGGGATTACAGGTGTGAGCCACCGTGCCCAGTTTGAATTATTTTTAAAAGCCATGAGACCTGACAACTGTGGCATGCCACATCATCAGTTGCTTAGAGCTAAGGCACAGCTGTGGTATCCACATCCCAGTACCACTGCATTTCCCCTTACAGCAGAGTTATTGTTTTGAACTCCAGCTTCTACCAAAAGAAGATAAAATAAAAGACAGAGAAAGTGGGCAATACGTTTGAAAAATAGGGTACACTGTTTTGTGCCAAATATTTTCTACAAACTTACTTGCCATTACCTCTCTCCATCACTCCTTTATTTGCCTCTTATAAGTAGATTTTTGAGATCTCTCTTGTCTGTTTTTCATCTTATTTGGGTCACAAAGCCTTTGAAGAATATCATAAAAAACTACTGGACACTTCCCAGAAAGAAATACAAGAACAGAAACATGTAATATTCCCATCACAGGTTTCTTTGAAGTCTTACATGTAGCTTAGTTTAATAAGATCCAGCGCTCTGGAGCAGCACTTCTTGTTAAAAGATCTGCCAGTGGGTCTGGCAGGTGCCCGAGATTCTGCATTTCTAACAAGCTCTTAGGTGAAATTAATATTGTTGTTCTGGGGACCACAATTTGAATAACAAGGTTCCAGCAGATCTTAATCTTTCTTGGAACATTAAAATTTCCTGGGCACAACTTTAAAAATAAAAGGTCAATGGCCAGGTGATAGTATTTTTAAAGAAATCTCATTTGAATCCTTTGGGACCATCTGCTCTACATCAGGGGTCATTTACTGAAACAAGCAGGGGAAGGCAAGCAGGGGTGCTAGAAGGGCCCAGGTCTCAGGTGCAAGTTGCCCTGGAGAGGAGTGGCCCAAATAGGAAGGCCGGATACTGCTAATGACTAATACTTGTATTTTTCTGAGACTACTTATTCCTTTTATCCAGTAGAAGGAATAGCAGTAACTTACTGCCCAATGGAAAACTGAAATGACTACAATCACAAAAATCATGTAGTAGGGGTTATCAGCATAGGGCCTCTACTGGTTCATTTCACAAGCAGACCATACATTGAGGGAAGAAAGGTGGCCATATACTGGGTAGAAATGCATTCTTTTAGTCATTGTTTATCATTTCCAGTGCATTATTTTTTCTTATAATGTAATCTTGTTCAAAGTTGCCAAAAAGCCACAAAAGTTACTGTGGTAGAATTTATGTCAAGTGAAGAATTAGTTTGAAACATTGTCCATTTCCAGCATTGGGAGTCCATTATAATGTAGGAAAAAACACGACTGTAACACAAAAGACATGTGTCACTGACATCGCTTGATCTGGGCTTCAAAGACAGAACTCAAAGCTAAACTTCAATTGGTGTCAGATCAACGGGAAGTTCTCACGAATGATATCACAGCCAGGGTCATCAGCGCTCCCTCCTTCACCTTGCATGGCAGTCTCCACGCGTGAGCTCTAATTAATGCATCTTGAATACGAAAGACTTCTGATGCTAAATGTGCGGGAAATTTCCAAAGAGCTATTTCCATTTTAAAGAGTGTAAAACATTACCTGAACCAGCTCCATCTTTAAAAATTCTATTCCTGCAGGAAAAAAGGTAATTATACGCATTTAGATATGGTTGGCATTTATCTTTAAAAAAAAATCCTTAGTTGACATTGCCTAATCACAAGGAATTATTTCACAATTATGAAGTTATAATAGCCCTCAAACTCTAAGGTTCAAAGAAACCCTTCAATAAAATTTAGTTCTTGATGCTTATGTCTACTTACTCAATGAGGTCTTATAATAAATTCTGAAATCATTTTTTCTGTTCATTTCATAATTAAACTTTTCCACCACACACCATCATTAATCAGCCATCATTTATTGTTCTTTGACTTCTGAATATCTGGTAGAGCTATGAAAACATGGACATGACACTTACAACACAACTCAAAAACTGTGGAATATTTCTCTTTTCTGTCCACCTCACACTTCAGAGAGGAGGGGTGGGAGATGGGTGCCTGCTGAACAATAACAGATTGGACTCCCGGGTGCCGTGTGGTGAAGCCTTGAGGGAGCAGCAGTTGCCAATAATCCCCTTGCCCTGGGAGGTCATCATCTCTAATACACACCATTTTCTCCACATAAAAGACTCGCACCTGTCACTCAGTTGGGACTGACAAAAAGTATTTGTATCCATCTTGCCTTTTTTGTGTGTGATTTTCCTCTTTTATCTTACCCCAGAGAACAGATGTTCTGCATCCACTAAGGTCAATTTTACATTGTTTTGGCTTTCAAGGAGTGTTTTAAACATTCCTGCTGATGATTTAGCATAAATTGTTCTTGTAATTAGTGTGGTTAATGAACTTCCCACCTATCTTTTAGTAGGCAATTATGAAGCTGGTGTATATTATTAGCAGGTACTGTATAAAGATGAGAGGAGGGCTGGTGATTATGGATTCCATCCTCATGTCTCTAAGACCAAATCCCAAACGGTTTAATCATCATCAATGTCAACCTTTGCCATATCTTCATTCTACATGCCATATATTATAATGCTGCATTTACATTCCATTTTGACTTTGATATTTGCTCCTTCAGAATAGAGGTACCCTGATTAGAAAAGGCAACTGGCAGTTGAAAGAGATGTTTTTTAAAATATGCCACATACCATTGCCAATTTCCTAGTAGAAGTTCTATCTTTTACTAGGTGAGTTTACCAACATCTTTTTTTTTTGTTGGAAATAGTTACTAGAAAAAACTGATCTATGGCCCAAGAAACCCACAAAAATCAAAAACAGCAAAAGAGGTCTATTTTTTGCATGGGGCAAACAAAAAGGAAGGAGTTCTCTTCTTCACATTCTTCATGCAGAATGTGAAGCAATCGAGTATTTCAAATGTGTGAATGTGTGAACACATTGTGTGTGGATATGTTTATATTTAAAAGCTTTACTGAGAGAATTTCATATTTAATTGTTGCCATTCATTTTATATTCCTCTGGTCATTTCATGTCAAGTACTGATGAATTAATATGAGGCAGTCATAGATGCCAGGAATCTTTCTTTGAATCAACAAACCTTTGACTTTTCAAATGTTTATTATTCATCTACTAGGTGTAAGTGACTGTAATACCAGATTTAAAATAAAAAGAGAGTTGCAAAGAATATGAATGAACAGCTGACTTACCTCAAATTAGAAGAAACATTTTATATAAAATTTGTAGAAGATTATAGAAGAGTAGGTAGCTTCTGCAGGTTTAGTCACTTGATCTCTATAGCATACAGTAACTGACAGAAAATATAAATAATTTTAATATCTAGTCTACCTTTGGTTTATCATAACTCTAGTTAGGAAAATTGTGTGATAGTATATGAAAACTTTAAAAGCCACATGTAAGTATGAACTTAAGACATAATGGTAAAAGAACAGTTTTAAGAGAATGGGTGATTGCTTGCTCAATGATGCTGTACACATTTAATATTATGGGTTCTAAGAGCAAGACTTACTACATAGTGATGTTGTTTTGAACCATTTTAGCAAAACAATAAAAATATGAAAACCGTTCATGTGAATCTGTGCTGGGCACTTGGTCTCTTTACTGTTGCTGTGAACACCAAGTGATTCTTCCCTTGCCTTGCATTTCTTCAAGTTTTACAGACCAGAGCAAGAGCTGACTCATTCTGTACTGTGGGGCTGCACCGTCATTGCCAGAGAGCTGGGAGAGGGAGATCTACTTCTGTTTCCTTTGTGTCTATGACTATAGACATTTATGTAAAGGACAGGAGTCATGCTTTGACCAGACACACGTAGTAACAGAGGAAGATGGAAGTAAGGAGATACAGTGAGGGATAGGAATTCTTATAAGCTCTGCAAAGGGCATTGTTATTTATAGTGCTCTTATGCATAAAAAATATCTATTGTTCTACTGTGCCCCCAAATCACAAAATTCAGATCTTTTGGGGAGGGAGACGCAGAAGTGTATTCTACCCATTTAGGGTTAGCCCTTGAATGCTGATGAGCAAAAGACAATGAGAGTCCATTACCTGTGGATCTGAGTAACTTACATTTTCTGAGCCTCAGTTTCTCCTCTGGAATGGATAGCTCATGATTTTGTGGAGACCAAATGAGGTGATAAGTGTAAAAACTGTTTGAAAGCTGGAACGTGCAACAAAAATGTAGAAACAAAAAGATTAACCAAGAGAGGTATTTCTGTAATCTCTTAGGATACTATAAATTGAAATGCATAAGTTCTGAAAATAGTATCTCAAATTCACCACTTCAGAATCTTGCTGCACATTCTTAGATACCTCTGAATATAAACTATTAGAGCAAAGCACACTGGTAGGTTTCACCAGTTTATTCTTCATACTGACTGGAAGAACAAATTTTTTTCCACCTTTATCAGTTATTAAATAGAAAGCAGTCATAGAAGTAGTCCACATTCTTCAGCGCACCTACCAAACTAGGTATTTGGAACATGATAAGAGTAAAATTTAAATGAGGTATTTGGAAACATGTAGACCTACTTTAAACAGTTCCTGCAAAGTGGGAGCCTTCCTTCCAACACTCTCTGGGTGCAATTCCCTGAAATGATATTAACATTATCCCCGTTTCTGTGAATTTTCTTCCCGAGTTTACATTTTTTTTTAACTTGGCATGGGTAAGAAGAACACAAGAAGAGTATACTCTAACATTTGTATTCATTCTTTGGACTGGTTGTTGCATTTCCAACCCGTTTATATCATCTACTAGTGGAGTCTTTTTGTAAATGAACTGCCTCATCTGAGATTCTTCCAGAGCAGATAACCCTTAAAGGATAGCTTGAGAATGGTCTTTTCCATGTCAGGACACAGGGAAAGAAGTTGGCTGTCAAGTGGTACAGTCCCATTCAGCAGTTTCCTGAAGATAAGATGAGTGGCCTCTAGTCCACTGATGACAGCTTGCTGTTTGCTGGCTTCTTTGTTGTCTCTTCTTTCCTTTCTTTCTTTCTTTCTTTCTTTCTTTCTTTCTTTCTTTCTTTCTTTCTTTCTTTTTCTTTCTTCCTTTCTTCCTCTCTCTCTCTCTCTCTCTCTCTCTCTCTCTCTCTCTTTCTTTTTTTCCTTTCTTTCCTTCTTTGTGTGTGATGCTTCCTCATCATGGTCACATGCCTGGTCTCTTTGTTGTAACCTTGTACATGATGAAACACTACTAACTATTCAAGGCTTGTGAAGTGTCTCCTGTGAGTTTTGTCCCACATAACAAAAAGGAGAGACAGTGCACTCCTCCTTCATAGAGACCTGAAAAGCTCTAGGAACTGGCAGGCTCCCAATTTTGATTTTTGTTCTAATTACATATTGAAAACAATTCACAGAATTTAATATCTAATTTGAGACATTTTAATCTTAGTTTCATCCATTAATATGTCAAGACCATGTTGAGAGAGAAATTTGAAAGTAAGTTCACTCTGTCAGGAAAACCCTTTCAAAGCCTCAAAGAAAAATCTATCTTAGTCACATATTCACTTCACCTAAAGCCCCTGAAAAGAGGCCCTTGCATGAACTTCTGAACATGTATTCTTACTTCAGATAGCAACAAGCCAATCTGTAAGCAATCTTGACCCTTTTATACAGTTAATAATTTCCATGTACTACAGCAACTATTTGTGCAATATTAAGAAACATAACCCAGCAGGTCTCAGTTTGCTCATCTGTAAAGTTATAATTTTAGAATTGGATCTTAAAAGTTCCTTTTGGATTTTTATTTCCTTTGATTTAAAACTCTATTCTATTAAAGATATTAGGTAATAAAATGGTATCATTATCATTTATTAAATCTAGATTTCTAACATTAATATGTGAACTTACTACTTAAGACTTACTTTGTTCTCAGATTTCACTGCTGAGAACTTACAAAGCTTAACTCCTGTATAGACTGAAATCCTAATATCTTTATGTGGGAATCATCTGGAATAATGTATTTCTATCTACCTTGGTGAGAAAACACCAATGTTTTCTTCAGTCTTTGCTTTTTAATGCCTTAACTCTGCTTCCCTCCTCTTCTCCAAAATTGTGTATGCACGTTCTTTACATCCATAATCTTCAAGGTAGATGCATGTAGGGGTGTATGTCATTGAGGAAATTAAATGGCTTGATATTCGGACCATGTATTTCTGTGTTAGCAGATGGTCTTTGATAGAATCAAATAAGAGTCAACAGAGCAATACAGTTTTTGTGATGACAAAGCATTTCCAGCTCTATCATACGTACCCTTTTATTCACAGATAATATGTATGTCAATGTGACAGCCTAATTGTTTTCTGCCACTACCTTTGGGCTTCATGAGTACTATCAAAGGTTAGACTCCAAAAAAATTGGGTAGAATCGGGTGTGGTGGCTCACGCCTGTCATCCCAGCACTTGGGAGGCAGAGACAGGAGGATTGCTGAGTTCCAGGTTTGCCTGGGCTACATAGTGAGCTCAGGGCCAGCCTCAACTAGAAAGCAAGACCCTGTCTCAAAAAAAAAAAATTGGTAGAAATGAATTGTATGAGCTTGATATCAGCATTTTTCTAACTTCTGGCCTTTCTCCCAGCACTGTTAAAATCTATGAGTTTCTGTGCTTTTGCTTTTCAAAACAGCAACTTGTGATGTGATGTGGGGCCTGAGGTGTGAAAGAAGGTCTGTGTTCCTGGATAAGTTTGTGTTCTTATATAGAAACAGGTCATGTATTGGTAGGAAATCCTTCTTGCTGCGGAATGCAAGCAGAGTTGGAGGGCAGAGGACAGAATCAAAACAGAACCCTCTGTTGTTTTTCTCTTCCCTCTGTCATTTTTGGAAATTTCTTTTATCACTTTGATCATGTTACTTTGTAGAGTTGTTTGGGCAAATCCCCACCGTTAGACAAGCCCAGTGACTTCCACCTAATAGGGTCATATTTATGTGGCTAGAAGGGCTGCTGACTGGCTTCATTCCCCAGGAAGTAACTCATGGCTAGTTCTGGCAGGGACATTATAAGCTCACAGGCTTTATCAAATCTGTGAAACCAAGTGTGATTTACAGCTATAGTTGGGGCAAAGAAACATCCTGCAGTTGGATTCTAAAGTCAGAAGCTTCCTCCCTGACGAGGTAGAAGAATTTGAGTCAGAAGCCAACAAATAAGACCGATTTCGGCTTATCTTGAAATTTTCCAGACGTATTCATAAATTGGACAGGAGTGCTATCAGAGGGAAACACTTTGAAATGATAAAAAGTAAACACTCGAAGTGAGACCGAGATGTGGATATCTTGCAGCTGGCAAGGCTTGGTGCACAGAGCCACGGTGACAATAGAGTGTGACGCTGTGTCCTGTCTCCTTACTGTTTAAACTGCCTCTGGAAATGTGCACGGGTGGGAATCATTCTATCACAAATGTATTTAAAAGTACAAAAAGGTACTTTAAAATTTTAAACTGAGAGGAAGAGAGGACAAACGAGGAAGTAATGCAGTTTCTTTTTTTGCACCTACAAAATGTCAGGAGAATAAAACTGACATAAGTTCTATTTTGATTATTTTTCTGATTAGTAAATGATGGAGAAATAAGAGGGATTCTTTTCTTTTTGGTGGCTGATGATAAGATAGTGTCACCTGCTCTAATAGCAAAATTAAGTAGGAATGAGTGGAAGATAAGCAGAATTTTCAATAATTATCCTGTTTGATAATTGACAGTATATGGAGAAACTAAGTCACTCTGAGACAGAAATTTTAGACTCCTAGACAAAGTGATAGATTTATCTTAATTTTTAAGAACACATTACTACTTTCACACTCTAAGAAGCCCATTTTTAAAAATACATTTTTGAAAAAAGAAATTGTATAAAGTAATAATTCACTTATACTCTCATCTATATGTATTTGTTGATAGAAATGTCTGACCAGGGCTGGGGATTTAGCTCAAGTGGTACCACAAGGGCCTGAGTTCAATCCCCAGTACCTCAAAAAAAGAAAAAAAAAAGAAAAGAAAGAAATGCCTGACCAGCTTGTAACAAGATAATCAGTACTGCCTTGCAGAACTAAAATAATTCCAATCTAAAACAGTTTGTCTCTGGCAATGTGTACAGTCTAATCAACAGGAAATGTGTATATGTTTTTGTCTTTTTGAAATGCCAAATATAACCAGATAAACCTTTTTTCCACCTTCCAAGATATCTAAGATACGTTAAAAGCCACGTTGCCAACCAGTGAAGTGAACAACCTCAACTAATCTAGCAATGAATAATCCATTTCAAAATAGTTGCAAGTAAAACATTTCAAAATATGGAATATAACTAAGGTACAAAACAATTTCACAGCTTGTTGTATGAAAAAAAATCTTCATCTTTGTGTGCATGTGGTACTGGGACTTCATAGTAATTTTATTTTTTATTTTTTATTTTTTGAGACAGGGTCTCTCTTTGTAGTTGAGGCTGGCCCTCAGCTCACTATGGAGCCCAGGCAAACCTCCAACTCAGCAATCCTCCTGTCTCTGCCTCCTGAGTGCTGGGATTACAGGCATAAACCACTATGCCTGGCACTGTGGTATGTGGTACTGATTGCTGGTGGGTGTGAGTCACCACACCCAGCATTGTATGTGGTTACTGGGGATCGAACTCAGGACCTTGCACTTGCGAGGCAGGTGCTGGAACCACTGAGCTAACTCTCTGGCCCATTTTTTACTTTTTATATTTGTAGTTTTTAATTTTCACCGAGTTGCTAGTTAACCCAAGGTGTCCTCAAACTTGGGACTCTGCTGCCTCAGCTTCCCATAATGCTGGGATGAAAAGTGTGCACCACCGTGCCCAGTTTATATCTTCATTTTTCTTAATGGAGGATATTTCCTGTCATGAGGTAAACAAGGAAAAGACAAATGTAGTTTTCCACCAGTAGTGAAGAGACATTTCAGAAAAAAATAAGAATGAAGGTGTTTTTTCTATGTAGAATAGTAAAAGGAACTATCCCTAACTTTAGAATCTTAGATGTTTTTCTTTTTCTGAGGGGTTCTAAAATGTTGAATAAAACTCTTGGGAAGACAGAGGTGAATTCTGTTTAGTCGAATTCCTCAAGTTCTTGTGTCTTTAAAGGCCAGCACATGTAGGTTGTCTTTGTCCCACATGAGTCTGTTTGTGTTGGGTGTAGCAGGGAGAGGAGAAACACCAGAGTGGTCGCCAAATGAAGTGTGGCAGCAGACACATCTCCAGGGCTGACTCTTACCCATGCCGCAGCTTTGGAGGTGAGATGGTAAAGCTTTTTCCTCTTGACATTTTAATTTTCACTTCTCCCAAGGAATCTTGCCATATTTTTAAATAGGTGCAACACCTAGTACTTAATTTATGCATTTAAGTAAACAGATATGACAAAACAATAAAAGCTACATAAAGATTATGTGGGCAAATTGCCACTTCTTGAACTTTGGAATTTGCATGCAAAGTAAGTCGAGAGTTTGCTAATTAACTCTGTGCACATGCCCAGAAATAGACTCACAAATCCTGTTTCTTGTCACTAAAAATGTGTTTACAATGTGCCAAACCAAATGCACCTTCAGATGATATATCCAGGTCAACAAATACTGTGTATCACAATATTTTTAGATTTGTGGTCTCATTTCTTTTTATTATTTGGCCTAGTTGTCCTAAGAATAATTTCTGCTGGTGGTTGTCAGCTGTATAGGATAACAAAAGAGAATACTTAATGTAACTTATACAATCCTGTTTGTGGAAAACTGGCCAACAGTTTATAGTCCCTGGAGATGCAACATTAGATCTTTGGGATTTTGGATATATAAGGAATCATAGAACTTAGAGTAGCAAGTTTAATATATGAGAATAAACTACTGAAACAAAAACATACAAATACAGAGGCTTGTCATGGCAGACTGTGGGAAGTGATTTATTGATTAGTTTAAAGATTACTACTTATCATACACCTCCCATTAGCCTGTTATTATCATACATACAAGGGAAGATTAAAAGTGAAGAGATTACAGACATCTCAAAGGCCAATATGGGTAAAGTTCCTTGGTCTGATTTTCTGAAACATCATAAAATTTGAGTATAAAAGACTTTCCACTCTGATCCCCTTCTTATTTCCACTTCATGCAGCATCCCTAAATCAGTTTTATGAGAGTAAGGGAGAAATTGATAGCTGGAAACCGCCTAGTTTCCTAATGAACTCCGTGAATGTTTTATGTTCACTGTTATGTATCAGATAACTTCTAGGATCTGTTGAAACAATGGTGAAGTTAGTGTAGTCAGCGCTGTGGGTTCATTTCTTCTTGAGTGTAAGGCTGAAGAGCACAACTGAGAGAAGAGAATGGAAGTTTGTTAGCTTGAGCATGTAAGGAGAGCCCTGGTGATAATTCCTAAAGCAGCATCTTCCCTCAATAAAGAAAGCAAGGGGTTTTCATTGATAAACTCATACACATTCATATTGTAATCACGTATGTTGTCATCACACAGAGACTGGACTGCTACTGAGCATGCTCAGTTCTAGGTCATATAACTTGTGCAAACAATGGCAGATAGGATTGCCTTGAGAGGAAAATTTAATATTATCATTAACAAAGATTACTCTAGATCTTCTAAAATGAATGGGTCAGATTGATGTCATGGTCTTTTATGCTTCTTGCAAGTTTCTAAGGAAGGTCTTATCTGAAACAGAAAACTTTGCATAATAAACTTTTAGAAGGACAGCAGATTCACCCCAGTCCCTAAGCACTAGTGAGTGTCTCAAACAATACCTACTCAGTCATTGACATTAGTACCTGTCTTTATGATACTTATATTCTATAACAATAATTCCCATCATTGGATCTAGGTCCATTTATGCTTGTAAAGTTTCTCATTGAACACCTATATCAAACTGTATAGCTATAGACACGGTTGCACTCAAAAATTTTTTTGGTGTTAAACTGGGAGCCTCGTGTCTGCATGCTTTTCAGAGAACATGGTGACTCAACTCAAAAAAGAGGCAGAGGCTCTGAAATATAAGGAAGCCTTCTAGAGTCCATTTGGTGATCTGGCTTCAGGAATATAGAGTAGATCTTAAAGCACTGTCATTCAGAATCTCTCAGAAACTTCATAAGGGATTTTCATGAGCTTATATGGATATGAAAAAGCATCATTTAGAGAACTGTATTTTTGCATGTGATCTGATTAACTTCAAAATTTCTTTTGAGACAGAGTCTCACTATATAGTCCATGCTGGCCTAGAACTACTTTTGTAGCTCAGGTTGTTCTCTCATTTGTGATCTTACTCTGCAGTCTCTTAAATATTGAAACTCCAGGAGTGTATCATCATAGTGGACAAATGTGCATGCACACATTTTTTATTTTATTTTATATTATTTTATTTTATTTTATTTATTTTATTTTATTTTTTTCATTGTTGGGCATTAAGCCTAGGGTCTAATGCATTCAGTGTGGGAGCTCTACAACTAAGCTACATGGCCCTCTCAGTGTTTTTCAAACGTGCTTCTCGCCATGCTTACTCAGTAGTCAGTCTACTAAGGCTGACTGATGAGAAGTTGAGGACTGGCCTAGTGGTTTGTGACTGTAGCCATCTGCTCCTGGCTGTCCTGTAGTGTTCCTCAGTCAGACACTATTTCTAAGTTTAACTCTCAATTAAATTTTAACATATAGAGCACTTTTCCCTTACGTTAAATAGGTAAAGTTAGCTCTGTATCATCAACCTATTTCTTGGTTTTAAATTAATCTTAAAAGCACTTTTAGCCTCCTACTTATGCAAAAGACAATACATTTTGAATGCATTCATATATATTATTTTTTTTCATATATATTATTTTTAAAAATGCCTCAAATTAATTTCACTATGGTTCAATGTATAGGTATATGAAAAAAACATGAGGCATTCATCCGTCATTTGAAGCCCTTCTTCCAGCTGCAGATCTGATCAATTTAAGGATATCCACTTGTTTCTCTGGGCACGGAGAGTATGAACTTTTCATTGCATTTTAATTCATGTTTTTCCCTTTTATTGTCACATTACCTGTCAAATGTGAACTTTGTATCCAAAGGTTCTTTTTCCTTATATAGCACTATGAATGGTTTGTTGGCTATTTTCCTTTCTTCTCACATTCTTTCCCTTGCCCCAAAATTATATGAAAACGGCATTTTGACTTCGTTTCTTTTACAAGAGATACAGGGCCAAACTGAGAGAAAAAAGAATCTTCCTCCCAAAGCCTGTTTTAGAGACCACTGAAAATATATAGAATCCATTTGCTTGGCTTTGTACACCCAAATTTCTGCATCATTCTGAAGTTAAAGCTGTCTCTAAGGACTGATGACATTTGATCTGCGTAACAGCGATGGTACTTAGTTGAACTTGTTCTTTCTATACAGTTTCAAAGCTAAAGCTCAGAAAATCCATTAAAGCCAGAGTTAGAACAGAAATAAAGGTGATGACATAGCCATTTGAGGTGAGAAAGGTGAGTTTCTTCAGAGGGTTTCAAGAAAGTGCATAATGAAGACAATTTTGGAGCCATGCCTCTGTGCTACTCCCAGCTGCCTAACTCAGATCTCCCCGAGCAGCCCAAGGATTAAATGAAGCATGACCTGATTAAACCCTTACAATGCTCATTCTAACCCTGATCCATCCCTGGTATGAACACCTTTCTTTTAATGTTGCCCTCATTTCATGGGTCTGATTGAACCCTGTTAATATTAGGACTAAGTTTCATGATACCATTCAGAGATGGTGCTGAGCAGCCACATGCACTGCTTTTCCTTTTGCAGAGCACAACTCAGAAAGAGAGAAAATATTCCTCACCATTGCCCTGTAATGAAGAGGGACTTGGAGCTATTTGTGGCATCACTGGAAAAGTTACCTGTTAACTTCTACTAGAACTCATTGAGTAATGTTTTTTATTCCCCCCCTTGGCTCCCAGCCATCTTGTCAGTTTTAGCTCTGCAAAATTTCTAAGCATCCCCAGCAGCCTACATAATCCATCAGGCCTGGCATCTAGACTGCTCTATGCTAAGCACAGGGAAATCTTGTATTTTATTTTTTATTATAGACAACGAGGATCATTTGTCTTTGGGGTTATTGTTGGTAGTCTTGTCATTCAGCAGGCAGGAAAGCACCTTTGATTATCTTTCTGTTCCTTAACAAGATCTGTTCTGTTACATCTTTTGCCTGCTAAAAACCCATAGAGGTTCCTATCTTGTTAAATGTAATTTGGTTGCAATTACTGTCAAATATTGAATTAAAAGTGGTTAGCTCATTAACAGTTCCCCCCAACAATCGATTAAAAAGTTTTATTTTTATATGAAAATGGCTGGCATTTACATATGAACTCCTTTCTCAAGAACCTTTGGAATCTAATTGCAGTCACTTGGATGTTAACATTTTTACTTGGTCCTTGAAATTCTGGGGCAGGGGAGGGACACTCATCAGGAACACATGGCTGTAGTATGAAGGCTCCTCTGAGGCAGAGGCTGGGTCTGGAAGAGCCAGCTAAAGGCATGGGGTGCAATATCAAAGGCAAGTGCTGTCTCCAGTCCCAAAGGAATGCATTGGGATGTAAGAAGGTGCAGCTTCCTGATGTGATGGGCAGACCGCAGCTCCAGGAAACAGGAACAGGTGACACTTGAAAGTACAAAACAAGAAGATGGTGGCAATGAGCAAAACATAAGCCACAAAAACAGTGCTGGCACCAAGGGACACAACTGCAGGTGGAAAAGGGCCAGGTTACAGCAGAGCTCAGTCTTAAAGAAAAGGGGCAGTAAACTAAGTGGAAGCTTCACACTTAATAATAAAATAACATAAAAGCACCGCCACATAATCTGTGCTTACCAAGAAGACATCCAGAATGATCACTTTAAAAATAAAAACATGGATCTCACCACTGTGATGTTTAAACTTATCAAAGGCTACCTACACCACTGAGTGCCTTTTGATTTCAGAAATGCAAAGGGATTTCCCAGGAACCTTGTGAAGATACAGGGTTTGATTTGAGGTCTTGGTTGTGATCTGAGTTTTTGCTCTACAGCAAATTTCCAAGCGATATCTATACCATATTTTGAGTAGCATGAACTCGGCACATAAAACTATTCAGTTTCACCTTTTTTGGGTTCTCACCCTGCACATTCACATTCCAACCACATATCTTATGGTTTCTGTTGACTATGCATGAAGTGCCTCTCACCAGGACTTCTGGCTTCTCTTTTTCTGATCTCTTTTTTTAATTGAATTCTTTATTGGTACAATTTATATACATCTCAAAATCACATATAACATTGGGAAATTTGTACCAGTATATGCCACAAGTTAATTCTCATTTTTACCCATATCCCTACCCACTCCCCCCTCCTCCCCCCTTTATACATGCTCTTTTATTTTCTTTCTGTAACATATTTATTCCTTCCCCTCATCACA
>PVIC010032310.1:0-20772 GCA_004025085.1 Thryonomys swinderianus
TGTAATCTCAACATGGTACCACCCAGCTAAATCCCTGCTCACATTTTTTATCATATTCTTTCACTTTGATAACTATGACACTGAAAGTCTTGCTTTTGTCAGTCATTTAATAAAATATTTTATTAAATATTAACAACAGTTTTATTAAATATTAATAAAATATTTTATTAAATATTTTCTATAATATTAATAAATAATTTATTAAATTTTTCCTATATCTATATTATGGGTTTATTTATCTGTTTATCAGAGAATACTCTACTAATAACATTCTAATTCCATAAGTTAGTGATATAGATAAGTATCTACCTATTTTTACTTTAAATTCTGACAAATTATAGATCCTACAGTAACAATTAAATCTGTAGAGAAAATTCGTAATGTATGGCTAAAAGTTTATTTAAGTGACAACTGAATAGCTAATATAGAGAAATATCCAGTTTTCTAAATCAACAAAATTGAGCAATTGGAGAGAATTATTTTAGATCAAATGTGCACTGTTAGCATTTAGAGAAGAATTAATAAATATTAAGTGAAATAATTAATATTAATGGGCAAGCATAGAGTATTTCAGTTCTGTAACATCCTTGATAAGAGAAAAGCCTAGAAAAACTATAAATATTAGGATCACAAGGAGTGGGGAGGGAAGAATGAATATGTCGTGGAGAGGGTATTTTTTTGTTTTGTTTTGTTTTTGCTTTTTGGAGACAGGGTCTCGCTTTGTAGTTCAGGCTGGCCCTGAGCTCACTATGGTGCCCAGGCAAGCTGCCGCGAACTCAGCAATCCTCCTGTCTCTGCCTCCCGAGTGCTGGGATTACAGGCGTGAGCCACCACGTCTGGCATTGTGGTATTTGGTGTTGATTGTTGGTGGGCATGTCTCCACACCCAGCATTATATGTGGTTACCAGGGACCGAACTCAGGTCCCTGCACTTGCTAGGCAGGCTCCGGAACCACTGAGCTAACCCTCCGGCACGAGAGGGTATTTTTATAACAATGAGGCTAGTCGCGATGGTCAGAGTGTGTGGATATATGTCATAAATGTATCCAAACTCATTAAATGCCCAACACTGAAAAGGAGTCTTCATGCATATCCAGCACTTCAAATGATAATAAGCCATCACAGGTTCATTAGCTGTGTGTAATATACCAATGTGCAGGATGAGGGTGTGGTTCAGTAGTGTGCCAAGGGGATCAGAGTGCATGGAAATTTCCTGTACTTCCTTTCTACTTTTCTGTGGATGATTCTAAAAGTTGCTCAAAAATAAAAGTTGATTTGAAGTTGAAATATAAATATTATATATATATACATACATACATACATATATATATATATATATATATATATATATATATATATATATATATATATATATATATATATATATTGTGCTTTAGCTCAGCTCTAAGCCACCTGGCTCTCATGCACTGAGCGTCCAGATCGGAGAGGCATTGTGCTCTTCTGGGGTCCTGTCTCTACGAGTATTTGACTGTAGCGCTTCTCTCTTTCTACTTGTCCCTATCAGTGGTCACAGAAGGGCAAACGCACTCCGGTCATCTCCCAGAGAAGGTGTGCGTTTAAATGAATCTTGAGACAGTTATTTCTGAGAAGTGGTGTCAGTGCTGGATATGATCCCTTAATGACCAAAGGAGGTTCAGAAACTTTCTCCTATTTTGTTCAGGAAGTAGCTCTGATATAGAAGGGTAAACTAATGGCACCACAAAGAAATTATTGAAGTTCGTAATATAAAACAAGCTTCTTTCACAGATCACATTAAATCCAACTTTAATATATAAAGATATATTTAGCATTAACTTTACAATAGTTGGTTTTGTTTAGATGTGTACATTTTAAAAAATATAATTTTAATGACTTTATTGTAAAAGATTATTCTTGACATCCTCCTTCTTCTCCCTAAGAGATGTAAGTCCTATTTATAATACATTCTTCTAAGAAAAGGCATCTTTATTTTTTTCCAGTACTGCAAAACATACATCACTTTTATGAAATATTTTCATAAATCCTTTTGCAGGTTCAATCTTGCATCAATTCAGTCCTACTTATGCAATTATCATATGCAAGGAAACATTGTTCTTTTTAATGAGCATGCTTGAGGCTTTTTCATATGTATGAATTAGATGAATCATTTATTATTATATTATAATTTTGATAAGAATAATTTTCTTCTCTACTCAGCTTCAGGAAATTTTTTCTGAATTGCTTCAGTTATTTTCTAACAAATTTTGAAAATCATGAGACATTTTTCCTGGCACTTGAAGCTCTCCACTAAAGAAATTACACATTGAGTCATTTCAATTTTCTTTCAACTAAGAGAAAACTTGCTTATACTGCAATGAAAACAAATTATTGATTAGTCTTTTCCACTTTTAAAGGTATTTTTATTATTAACTTGAATATACAGTTCAATTTCATTTTATTTCAAAATAAATAAAAATACTTGGTAAATTGAGTTACAAATTTTGGAGATGGGCTCTGATGAACTTTGTTATAGTTGTAATCAACAATTTCTTGTGAGTGGCAACAATATATAATTAAATGTGAACTCTACTGAACATGGTGTCTTTCTTAAAGGTAACATGATTCAAACTGTTTAATAGAATTAAAATAGAATATATTAAATGGCAAATATTTGAAGGAATTAACACATTTCCATTAAAGAATGTGCACATAGATATTCAGAATGTATCAACTTTATGACAAATTTTAAGAATTTCATAACATTTAATAGACTCCAGATGTGCTTAGTCCTGTGAAAAATCCATTTTTGATATTTTGACATAAGAATCGATTGACAAAGATATCTATTTTATGAGACTGATTATGTGTTCATAATCACAAATGATATGTAATATATTATTTGCCCAATCAATCCAAGTAACCACAATTGAAAGTGTATTAAATGTCCCTGTTTGAATTTCAAGGCACATAACATGTCCTTTGTATGTGATTTCTTGAAACAATGTTACCATTATATTGCCACACAGAGACACACACACACACACACACAGATCTAGTTTTTACTACTTTTTCTGACAAAAATGCATTGTTTGTCTTGCTACATTACAATTCTTCCTGCTCAAAGTCTCTGTTCAAGTGTGTGCACCCCTCTAATGTTTTCATCATCAGACTTTGTGGGAGAGCTATGCAAATAATGCCATGAAGAGGAAAATTAACCTCCACTCACATCAGTACACCATCTTAACTAACACTTTTGCAGAGGGTGAGTGCAAAGTACTCAGGACACCGGCAAGAATCAGCTGCGTAGGAGGGTTGGGGCTTGGCACATCTAGTTCTAAGGAAATGTCCCCAAGATTACAGTTTCATGCATTGCTAAGGTACTATTTTTCTCAGACGTGTGGCTTTCTCTCAAAAGTATTCATAATATATGTCTTTACACAGAAAAAATAAATTGCTCTCTGAAATGTAAAATTCATACTGATTTTTAAACTATGTATTACAGGAGTTATTAGAACAGCTTTGCACAATATGGACAGAGAAGCCAGAGAACACTATTCGGTGGTCATCCAAGCCAAGGACATGGCTGGACAGGTCGGAGGGCTTTCGGGATCCACAACAGTCAACATCACCTTGACTGACGTTAATGACAACCCTCCTCGGTTTCCTCAAAGTATGTACTGATGACTCGAATTCATCCCTGAGTACTTATTTCAAATAGATGAGATCTTTAAATGTATAATGTTATGTTCTCCTACGTGGGAATATTTCGCTTTTGTTTCCCTTGTTTCATCTTTCTTTTTTCTCTGTCAGGTTCACTGACTCATGAACCTGAGAGCTAACTGTCATCACACTAAAAGTATTCATTTCTGTGTGCATAAAAGTTAAATAGGGGGAAAAAATGTCATGACACCAAGTAGCAAAATGACACATTTATGCACACAACACATACATTGGTCAAGATTTTACTCAGCCAGTAGTCTGTAATATGTACATTCTGGGAAAATGTTTTCAAGAATCTTTCCTGTGATAAATGAATGATATATATGTATGTGCCATGCACAGACACGCATGCACAAGTGAACACATGTGTATCATCTAAAAGTGGCTCATAGCTAATTTAATGAAAGAGTTCTCAGAAAGGAAAATGAGTCTTGAAAACAAATCTCACAATCCAGAAAACAACCCAAGGAACCAGGGAAAGTATTAATTATTTACATTTTAAGGCAGATGTTTGTAATGCATGCAGAATGTGAAAGTTATAATTATAATACATTAGAGTGTTTCTAGCATTGCAGAGATTCTAGAAGACCTTTTGTAGAATAATCTTCTGTTATCATAAAAATCTTACAGGGAAATTGTCAAGGTTGCCTATCTTACAAGTTATGTTTAAAAGTGTAGTGACATGGACAGTGTAATATGTTGATAAATGCTTTCACAAATCTATATAAAATATCATTCCTATAATTATTTCCTAATGTCATTTTCAGTACATCTAAGACCTAGCCGTGGTGGAATACTGTCTATTCCTAAAATATAATCATTCTTTTCATATCTTTATTTCCATTGGAATTTTTCTGCACTCATACTTATTTACTGAGTATGTCTTCTAGAAGTTTCTTTGGAATCGCTGTTGAAGAATTACCAGAGACACATTTTTGGCTTCATCTTTATATAACACTTTTGTATGCATGCACTTACACTTATTTTCATAATTTCATGCTTCCTTTACTACCATGAAAGCCTGTAATTAAGAGTGACACTTGTGCTGTTGTTATACTGTAAGTGTTCATTCCCCGAACAGTATTTGATAAACAGTTGTTAAGTGAATGAATTAGTCAAATTCATTCTATTGAATTATCATTAAGAAGTCATTATTAAGACACACGCAAACCAAGTGCACTGTTAAGTAAAATCCACTTTAGAATATTTCTGTGTTGTTATTTATATCCAGACATCTTCCCAAAGCCTTGTGAGTTTAAAGGAGTTGCTTTTAAAAGATAATTTGATTACAGGGACAGTATCACTTACTTGCTTTTAGGAGATGGCCTCAGATTGAAAGGGAAGGTGATTGGAGGCGTGGCCAGGAAGGGTGTATGTCCTTTGTAGCTTCTCCCTTGACCAGTGCCTGCAAAGATGGAGCACAGGCAAGTTGGTTAAGTGAAAAGATTAACATTAAAAAGTACCAAGTACTTTGGATGAGAATGATGGAAAACATGGTCTGCATGCATGTCAGGAATCAGCAAGATCCTCCTCTCTGAACTGGGTACAAGGCTCTAAAGCTTTCATTGGAGAACACAGTCTTGGGGTCCCCTACTGGAGCAGGGCCATTTAGGAAATCAATTCCCTGGGATTTGGTTAAAAGTCCTCATTAGTCTAGACCCTCAGGCTTCCATAGCCAGGATTCAAAGTTACCTGGTTACTATTCAAGATGGTGATGAAACTTGGATCACCCACACTGTGGTGATTTTGCCACTATTCAAAATCCTACAGTTAGGCAGTAAGGGAGGCTTCCATTCAGATTTCATAAGAGGCCATGGGAAGCCAGGTACTATGTTTCTGAGAGGACTATACACGAAGCTGTAAGCGTGAAAGGAAAAGTACCACGGGGACCTCAGAAAGCTGAAGAAGCCAGGAATGTAGAATATCTGAAGAAAAACACAAGGAGTGAGTAGATCTAGCCCAAGAGAAGCCACGAGTATGACAACCACTAGCAACGCCGTAGGAATTGGCCCCCCAAACCATTCTGGGTTTGCATCTCACCTCAACTTTTCATGTGCACTGCATGGGGTACAGAATTCCAGTTTCTCTGATCACTTTCTATCTCATTTTTGTTTAATTGCTTTTTCCCTCTGCTCTTCCCTTTTGGAATGAAAAAAAAAATTTCTCCTGTGTCTTCAGGTGATGGTAACATTTAATTTCCTTTTACAGAGGCTCACATCTGATTTGTGTTAAATCTCAGAGGAGGCTGGACTTGGGCTTTTCAGCAATCACAGATCTGTTAGGACTTGGAGAACTCTTAGAGTGGGACTATATGTGTTTTGCATAAAGAAATTCTCATGATTCTTTGGATGTCGAAGACAGAATGCTATGGTTTACATCTAAATGTCCACACACAAACGTTCATGTGAACATGCTTAATCTTCTGGAAGGTGATTGGCTTAGAAGAGTGTTAGAGTTTGCTTTAAAAGGTGGTTTCTGCCGGGTGTGGTGGCTCACGCCTGTCATCCCAGCATTCTGGAGGCAGAGACAGGAGGACTGCTTAGTTCGAGGCTTGCCTGGGCTACATAGTGAGCTCAGGGCCAGACTGAACTACAAAGTGAGACCCTGTCTCAAAAATAAATAAATAAATAAATAAAAGGCAGTTTCTGGCTGGAAGTGGTAAGTCACTGTAGGAGTGACGCTAAAGAGCAGACATCCCTTCCCATGCCCTCTTCTCTGCTTCCTGACCACCCTGAAATAAATAGCTCTTCTGCCATCATGCCCCTCTGTGGTCCTGTTTTGCTTTGAAAACAGCCCACTGTGGGTTGAACCATGATCCAAAATAAGTCTCTCCTCCTTTAAGTTGCAAGTGTGTGATACTTTGTCCCAGTGATGCAGAAAGTAAAACATGATGTTAACAATAAGCTTATAGGAACTGCTTCTTTCATGTTGTCTTTGCGCTCTAAACTACATTTGGAAAAAATCACGGGATGAATTCACATTATATCTAACCTTAAAGTATAATAGAACGTTTACATTTTACAAATTTCAGTGTCCTTTTGTATGTCTTATAACAGCATAATATGCACATATAACTATAAAGCATGTCATTATTTCATAGGAGGAGGCAATCAAAACTGAAAGACTTTGGGGATGGGGATTTAGCTCAGTGGTTCCAGGATCTGCCTGGCAAGTACAAGGTCCTGAGTTCAATCCTCAGCACCATGTAACACAATGCCAGGTGTGGTGCTTCATGCTTGTAATCCCAGAACTCAGGAGGCAGAGCTGAGAGTACTAAGCTAGCCTCAGCTATATAGTGAGTTCAGGACCAGCCTGTACTACAAAGAAAAACCCTGCCCCCCAAAAAAAGTATGATTTATTTTAACTGGTAAGGCATCAAAACTGAATCCTCCAATTAAACTTTAACTTTCTTGTCCTTGACCAACAAATTATTTTTCCATTGCTATGTAGTATGACTATGATTGATAATATCATACATAATATTTTAAAGTAGATAGAAGAGAGGATTTTAAATATCCTTACCAAAGAGAAAAGAAAAGTGCTCAAGCTCATGGACATGCTAAATGCATTGATTCATTCATTTGATTTGAATACAGTGGGTACATGTATCAAAACATAACACTGTATTCACATATTTAGTTACTGTGTCAATTAACAAAAAACATCAAAAGAAGTAATGAATGATGATGTAAAAAAACAAATAAAACTTCTACTAAAATTAACAACACTAACTTGTATAACTTATTCTTAAGTAGATTCTAACATTGTGTTTTAAAATGTAAAATACTTTAGATGTTAACTGAATGAAAAGTCAAATTTTACAAAATAGGGGCTCTGCACCTTTGTCATAAAGCTTCATCATTCTCTATTCTTCATTCTCTTTAAAATAATTGTTCAATAGATAAACCCATTAAGATATTTTTAGTTCACAGAAAATTAAAAATTTGAAAAACATTAATAATATAATTGACAGACAAACGTGAATGTAGACTCTACAGAGACTTATACTTCATTCTAGTATTTTGTCTAATTACAATGTTCTTGCAGTAGAAAATGTTTGCAGTGAAAACTTTCTCTACGTAACAAGGATACATTAAACATATGCTCTGCGTGAACCACAGTAAATAATGGCCTCTTTCTTCTGTTAACAGCTCTCCTGGCAGAATGACAGATGTGTATAAACTCTGCCACACCAGCGAGGTGATAAGGGTTTTGAAATGGAACAGAGCATTACCAGAACATTCTACACTATCTCATTTAAAATAGATTTTATTTTATGGTTTGGTTACATGAAACATAATGCTGTGTTCAGAATAATATGGTGTTGCCATGGGGAAATAAGCTTGTAGTACATTATCGTTTTATTTATTTGTTTATTTATTATTTATTTATTTATTTATAAGCTTTGGAACTCTCTCTCTCTCTTTTTTCCTTTGGGACAGGGTCTTGGTTTGTAGTTCAGGCTGGCCCTGAACTCATTATGTAGCCCAGGCTACCCTCGAACTCAGCAATCCTCCTGTCTCTGCCTCGTGAGTGCTGGGATTACAGGCGTGAGCCACCACGCCCTGCATTGTGGTGTGTGGGATTGATTGCTGGTGCGCGTGAGTCACCATGCTAGGTATTGTTGTATGTGGTT
Organism: Thryonomys swinderianus; assembly: GCA_004025085.1. NCBI lineage: Eukaryota > Metazoa > Chordata > Mammalia > Rodentia > Thryonomyidae > Thryonomys > Thryonomys swinderianus. The sequence goes on from PVIC010032310.1 coordinate 8,335, forward strand.
ACCAGGGACAGAACCACAGACCCTGCGCTTGCTAGGTAGATGGCAGAAACCCTGAACTAAATTTACCGTCCAAGCTTTGGAACTCTTGTAGTGACTATTCATATGGTGAATTGAGCTTCATAGAGGAAAAGAAAATGAAACACAAAATATCACAAACACTGCTATTCACCAAGCATCATGATATGCATAAATTCAAATGACATAAAATCATAAGCAGTTATCAAGGGGGTATAGTTTCCTGTTTATTTAACACATATGTTTTTACAGATGTGCTTGGGATTTATTTCACTCTTCCCCTAACTGAAAAAGCAATTCTCTTACCCAATTTCTGCAACAAAGAATTGTGTCATTGCTTCCTGAATGACACTGCAAAAATGTTCTTCCAATTTTTTTTCCTGCTGTGAATCTACCATGACCTTTAAAAATGAACTGAATTACTATTGGTTGCAATTTAATTAATTGTCCTTTCCCCTTAAATAAGTGCCTGAGAGTAAGAAAAGGAGCTACAACTAGGAGTACCCATTATGATGTCTCTACTCCTGAGCTACAATCTTAGTTTCTTAGGGATCAAGGCCAGTGAAGGTCCTGGTGAGAGCAAGCTGTCTGTCACTACCAGGAAGGTGGCAGGGGGTTTAGAGGTGGGTAGTGATGCTAAGAAGAGGGCCACTACTCAATTTGCGAGGATGCCAGTGTTGGGGTGAGAAGTGTTAAGAAGGGGAATAAACTCACATTCAGAAGAAGTCAAACTATCTAGGGCTTGAATCTCTACTTGCACTTTAAAGTTATGTCCTGTTTTCTTTCAGAGAAAAATATCTCAAGACTTAGAACACTTGGTACTAGCGCTTTCACTGAAACAAATCTATTTGGTATTTTAAACTTCTTGCATTTTCCTCTCTAGGTTTTGCTTCCTTCTGTGTATTATGCTTGTTGAATAATATGTTCTTATGTAAATGAAAAGTTGTTGATGTTTAGTATTCCACATAAAGCATGTGCATGTAAAATTAAACACTTCAAATGAAAGTTTCTAAAGTGTATTCTAAATGGTGTGAAATATATTTTTAGAAACATCCTAGTAAATAATAAAGTTGGAAAAGAATAACCACAAGCCAAAAAAAATCACACAATAAGCAGTATATATATATTATTAACTTACAAAACTTTCTCAAGAACTTGAAATCACTGTGAATTTTAAATAACCCAGGAACAGAAACCACTGGTATAAATCATGCTGTAAAATACATCCAGTCCTAACAATTCAATAAGTACATCCAGTCCTAACAATTCAATAAGTAGCAGTATGTCCCCATAAGGATGTTAAACATCAGAGTAATTTAATTGGCTTGGCAAGCCAAATTACTGATGGAGAAAACATTAATAATGGAAATACTGATAACAATATAACTTTTTGATAGCAAAGTATATTAGAAGGACCATTGCTTTAAATTTATTATGTACATTTTCAATAAAGCAAATCTAAATTCTGGTTCATGAAATTTGGCTTATTTCTTAATATTATCTAAAAAATTAGGAAAGAAATAGCTTCTTAACATATAAAAATATGAAGTGTATAACTCAACGAGTATTGAGATCCCTTTAGTTCTTTTGAAACAAGTTCTGCAAGGTAATTTTATTAAAGTCACAGGCATGTATGTAGAATTTACTGTGCATTTCTTCAGTACCTACTTGATTTAAACAAGTATTACTACTTGCAAGAGAGTGAATAGTGCAGTTGTTTGAATTCTACACATGCAAATCAGATGAAATGTATTGACTGCGTTATTTCAGTACTACATGCACTACTGAATTTGTGTTAGCCTTTGAAAGATACATGACAATATCTTCAAGATGATACTGGATTTTTCTGTTTCTCCTATTTACTTTCTCTTAGTTTTTCTCAGATTTTAAAAACTCATAAAGGATGAACACAAAAAGAAGGATTTTGTGGCATTCTTGGATTGAAATTAAATATTTGTGTGAAATTCAGATTTACTTGGAACTTAATAGACTTGAATATCTTTAGCCTCTCTACTTCCGTATGTTAGGAGATTTGGAATAGTTGAATTTGCAATGTGTTTGTACTTACTATTTTTAAAAGAATATCCTATGCTATGTAAAACTTACCATGTCCGTCTTGGCATTTTCAAGGTCAATGTAAATCAGTAAGACTTTTCTCTGACACCAAAATATCTGTTATATTAATTAACATTAATTTTAGAAACATTGCCTTGGGCAACAGCCTCTTTCAGCAGTTCCAAGCTTTGCCACTGAAGTGATTAGTTTCAGAGCACACATTTCTGGGGAAAACAGTAGTTTGGAGGGATGGTGAACCAGTTATCCATCCTTCGCCAATCAAGTAATGACTAGAAAATGGCAGTTCTATAAAAGAAGTAGTCCCATAATCTTCTCCATAGTTAACTTCATCAAGGAGAGCAGAAACTTTTCACTGTCACAGACCCATCATAACAAATAGAATTAAAGCAAAAGAGACATGCATCTCACGAAAGAAAGTGCTGCCTCCATGGCTTAATGTATTGGTAAAGTTCTTAACTAAAAAGTACCACACATTTCTCTTGCTTGAGTATGAGTTCATTTTTGTCAAGTAGAATCTCCAACACTTGCGGAAAAGAGCTAAGAAAAATAGTTGTTCTTTGGGGGGGATATTGTTTTTTTTATTGTTATTAGTCTTAGAGTTAGACCACATAGGTAATATGATGTTGTATCATATCACTTGAAAACCTACACAGTTTTAATGCAATTCTAGCTTGTGTACTTTGTGTTCATTTTATTACTAATTATTTTGGGTAGGTCTAGGGTTAGGACAAGGTATGAGTTTGGGCATCCTTGCTTTGATCTTCCACTTAGTTAGAATGCTTTCAGTTATGTTAACCACAAAATATAATGGTATCTTTCTATTATGATATGTATATCTTACATGTCCTCTCTATAGATTCAGCGAAGTCCAGGTCAAAATCTGAATTGTATTTTTACAGTAATAGAAATCAATGATGATACAATTTATATGGGGCCACGGAAGAATCCAAAAGCCAAAATGTCATAAGTAAGTCGATAGAAAACTGAATAAGTGTATATGAAACTGTTGTTACCGGATAGAATGGAATATTACTTAGGCTTTAAAAATAGGAATCTTGCAACACTCAGCAACATGAATGAACACGGTAAATATTATCTGGAATGAATTTAGAAATCAGGGCAGGACAACCCTGCAAGATCACAATCCTATGAATAAGTAAATGTGTAGATTCAGGAATAATTAGGAAAAGGTGAGTGATTTTCTAAGCATCATGGCTACAATTTTAGGTAGGGTATAACAAATCTTATGATTCTTATGAACAATATTCTTATAAAGAGAAATATTGCATTTTGCACAGAAATTTGTTTTCAGGAGTTAAACCTCTTGTCAAGTGTTATTACCAAAATAGGAAAAATAAAATAGCTCCAGACATTCAACACATAGACTTTAATTTTAGTAGCCACTACACCTAGGCAAAGGTTATCAGAGGAAAATTATTTTCCTAGAAACTCTTTGCTCTTTAATTTAAAAGCATAATTTTATCCTTATACAATGTTGAGTTACTATTAATTTAATCTTCACTAGAAATCTTCCATTAAATTGCATTTTTAATTCACAATTCCTGTTATTTATGATGTTCTTTTGTGTTTTCTATAGCAAAATGTTTCAATAAATATGTTTCTAACCTGCCAGGAGACAGTTGTTAAAATATGATTACTGTGCTCTTTAATGAGCACTTCAGAAGGGGATATAATAACATTTCCAGTAAACATTTATTATCAGGAAATCATTCAAAACCATATAATAATACTTACAAATACCAGACAATGACAATTATAGAATCAATAGTCTTATAATAGTTGATTATAAGAAATAGTTTGCAAAAATTAAGGGCACCCCACAAACATGTGTAGCAACTTATGAAGCTATTGCATTCAACTTCTCATACTTTAACACAATCAACAACTTTGTTTCAACTTCATTTTTATTTTCTTTGTGGCCCTTAAGGACCCATACTAAATCCTTCTTAAAAGTTGGTGGAAAATATGTGGTGATCATGTATAACAGCATATTCATTATTTTTGCCCATGGCTAAATTGTTCACTAAATATGAAACAATTCCTAAAACGTTAACCTATCTTCGCAGGATTTTACTTTCTACTCTTTTTCTGTGTAGTTCCATAAAGCTTCATATTCTAGCATATTTATGTTAGAATAATACCTGCTGTATGGAGGGAGAAACTTGGCCCAACTCAATGTTTACTCAATACAGGGCTAGAAATGTTACCTTATATTTCTATTGTTTTCATGTGTATTGCTAATATTTCAATTAAAATATATAAAGTATTTTTCTTTAAAATATTCTCATGTATTTTTAAATTTATATGAATTTGGTATCTCCTTCCCTAGATGGTAAGCTATTGTTTTTCAGCCTGAAGAGAATCCACTTTATTCTTTTCTTACTGTGATTTTCAGTTCTGTAGTCTTAGTATTTACCATCTTTTTCATATCTATAAATATAAATGGTACTAGTTTCAAGTCGGTCTACTTTGGAATCTTTTTCAGAGCACTATCAGCTCTATGTTCCTGAGTCAGCTCAAGTTGGCTCAGCGGTTGGGAAAATCAAGGCCAACGATGCGGACACGGGCTCCAATGCAGACATGACTTACTCCATCATAAACGGGGACGGCCTCGGGATATTCTCCATCTCCACAGACAGAGACACCCGGGAAGGGATCCTTTCCTTAAAGAAGGTAAAGGGAACAATGTTTGCAGCACTCAAACAACCCACCAGTCTTAGCAAGAAAGGACATTCAACGGAGGTATAAATAGCACATCTTGTTACACATACAAGATAATGAAATGTTTCCTCTTGAAAATGTAATGACATTTTAATTATGGTCATGTCCAAATCTTTACACTGTCTGCCGGAAAAGGTGATGTGCTGATCTGGGACAACCTGAGGTAGATTATACTACTAATTTTTCTTCTCTCCTTATATCTGGTCACTACTCACATCTGCCCAAATGTCCCCCTTGCAACAGTGAAAGATCAAGTGAAATGCATTTCTCTCATTGCAAATAATTGAATGAAACTAAGATATATCTCTGGAGATTCAGGAACAGCAACAGAGGGTGAACTAGCCAGTACTACTGATATTAGTCAGAATGCAACTGTATAAAGTATCATATGTAGTCATAGATAAAACTGTTTGGAAATTATAAATCGTTCTGGTGGGCCACACAAATATTGTAAATTATATAAAAAATCATATTTTAGGGTCAAAGATTTAGTTCAGTGGTTCCAGCACCTGCCTAGCAAGTGCAAGGTCCCTGGTTGAACCCCAGTAACCACATACAACAATAGTGGGTGTGGTGACTCATGCCCACCAGCAATCAGTACTACACACCACAATGCAGGTCATGGTGGCCCACGCCTGTCATCCCAGCACATGGGAGGCAGAGGCAGGAGGATTGCTGAGTTTGAGGTTTGCCTGGGCTACATAGTGAGCTCAGGACCAGCCTGAACTACAAAGTGAGACCTTGTCTCAAAAACAACAACACAACAAAATTCTTAGTATCTACTCATTGTATTAAATATTGTTTTATTTCATATTACTTTATACTCTTTAGATTGTAGCATTTAATAGAAAGAAACTGCTATTTTCTTTGAACTACTTGAAAACTTGATGTTAAAAAATACTTAAGTGAGAGGTCTATTTCAAAAGTTTTTCACATAACTTAGTAATATCTGTTCCTTCAGTTTTGCCATTCCTCTCTGTGTGTTTTACAATTTATTTTTTATTCATATACAAACTGTTTCCCTCTATTCTATTTTATTGCCTTCTATTTCTTTGTATTCCACTATCCTAATTTGTATTTGATTCATTCGCCATTTTTCTTTCTCATATTAAATAAATTTTTCTCCCATTAACTCCCAATATCCTCAGAGATTAATAATATATACAACTCATCTTTTGTATATTCTACAAGTTATGTTCATGCTACAGAGTTTTAGGGTTTGCAGATAATGGACTGAAGGAATGGGAATACATTCATTGTCGTTATTCTAAGTTGTACTAATTTGAGAAACATCAGGAGAGTTTTCTGACTAATATAAAAGTCTTCAGTGTGCCAGCTAACATGCTTTAGAGGCAGCGTTTTTTTAGCTTGGTAGTCATGGGGCCACCAAAATAGTTTTGGTGAAACCACTGACTTTTTTCTCATTCTTTTTTACTCATAATACTCTCAGGAACAAAATTATTACCTTTTTGCTTGAAGTATATGATTTCATAATGGTGATGCCATTGGAAATGTATAGTAGAACCCAAGAAACGTGCTTCTGGAGATGAGAACATAAATCAAACCACCTACTAGTCTAGCTAATTGTCTGTGTGCTTACTGTGATTTTTATTCTTACAGTAAGTATTAAACTGCACTTATTCTCCTAGTAATGACAATTTCATACCCATTTAAAATTGGATGTTAATGTGTGGTAGAGAAAGAATGAGAAAGAGGGAACTCACACCACTTTCTTTGAATAGCTTTGGAATAATATGGGTGAAAGCTCATGAGGCAAGTAAGTAAGACTATTTCAAATATTTTAAGATATGGAAAATGTTCCCTTGTAGGATAAAATGTTCCCTTGTAGGATAAAACCTCAAAAGAGAAAAGATTTCAGTGATGCATTGTGGGTAGAGGCAGTCCTGACTGAGTGATAGGAAGTAGCTCCGCATGGCAGTAAATCTCCTTCCTTTGTGAAGACACTGGGAGGATGGGGGGTGGAAAAACCGTGTCAATACAGGTTCAATACACTCCCCAAAGCATGTGTGCATTGATGACTGGATTTTCCATCTCTCCTGAACCTTATCATCTTTATAAAAGTAAGAGGTAACATATTTGCAAAAAGAGAACAAGAGCCAGTCGTGGTGGCTCACACCTGTAATCCCAGCACTCGGGAGGCAGAGACAGGAGAATTGCTGAGTTTGAGGCTTGCCTGGGCCACACAGTGAGCTCAGGGCCAGCCTGAACTACAAAGTGAGACCCTGTCTCAGGAAAAAAAAAGAGAGAGAGAGAGAGAGAGAGAGAGAGAGAGAGAGAGAGAGAGAGAGAACTAGAATCATTTGTCTACATTTATGATCTAAAGTACAGGACTTGAGAACAATGAAGAGATCTTCCTTTGCGGTGGCATTTTTTCCCCTGTAGAACAAGTTAAAAGGAGCTTTATATATATTTGGATAGTTAGTTTCCTTCTATTTGCACTTACACAGTATTTTTTAAAAGACAATTGTTTCAATCAGGCAAACCGCAATGATGATGTTCTAAAAATTATCTTGACAATCCATTCAATCTGTTGTTATTTCTTCCTGGATTATTTTAATATAGTCTGGGTTTAAAAATTAGAGTTGAATTACTGTTTGGACTCATAGAAATGTTAGACCCTTCAGATTATCATTTTCAGAGTTGTTTTATTCCTGCATGCTTTATGTTAAGAATAATTGCAGTGTGGGGGTAAGCTATTTAATTTGGTATATTTTACCCTTTGAGAGTTACAGAACATGACGGCAAGAAACAGAAATAGATGTTATAGTCACTAAAAGCCTGCTTCCTGTTCAGTCTCTAAGGCGGCTCACCTTAGTCATCAAGGCAGAAAGGCGAATCTCTGCAAAGATGGAAATCAGAGCTGCTCGCCTCAGCTAGCAACAGCTTTTGCACATTCCCGCCCTACTGCTCCTTCATCAGAAAACTGCCACGTCGAATTCACTGAGCCATGGGGCGGGACATTGTAAATTCATTCTGATAACTTTCATTCCTTGTTTAATGGAGCTTGACTGGGTGGGATGGTGGAAGACAGATAAGGATGAACACAAGTCCATGAGCGCCTTCCTCCGACATGCACCCTACGTGGGATGGGCCTCTTGCGTGTCTTTTCCTGTGGACTCAGTATCAGTCCACACCCTGTACAAGAACTACTTTAAACATTATTTTTTTTTTTAATTCAAGGCCCTGGTCCTATTGACTCTCACCATCACTCACAAATAGCCTCTGACTAGCTTTGATTCTCTCTGTTTATCCAACGTTTATTAATAAAACAAATCTTGTCCTTTAAATCAATGATTGTAGAGTATATGATCTTTATTATAAAGAGAAACATTAATTTTGGTCATTGAAGATATCTCAATTCATTGAATCTTTAGTTTTCTTTTATTCAGCACTTTGTGAGCTGATTATAAGAAAGAGATAAAAGATAATAAAATGATTCTCTAAGCCATGTCTAGTTTGTAGTTACATAACTATGAAATGATCTCCCTTCATACCCTTCTTTCTCTACTTGCACCAGACTGGATTCATGCCTTCAAAACCAGCCATTGTGGTTAGTTACTGCCTCATTCTTCCAAGGTGCTCATTTCCGCTGGGAACCGGAAAAGACAAGATGCTGTGCGCACAGTTTCTCGCGTGCATACCCTCTCCTGACTCTTGTTCACCTCCTTCCTTTTATTCCTGTCAAAAAAGAACTCATTTTTTTTTCTTCCAAGCTTATTAAACATTGTTAAATAAGTGTAGGTATGCCACTTGCCCATCCATCAAAAATATTTTTGAATTAATTTTCATTTCAAATACTGTACAATTAATATTCTAATTATAATATCCTATAAAATCTAAACATCAAATATATTATTGTCAAAAAATTCATTCAAGCTTCTTTTCTGTTTTTAGAAGGTTCTAGTATCTGAAGTGTTCGTCTGTTTATATAAGGATTATAGAAAGAAAAGTCCAAGATTTTGTAACATTAATCATTATATCTCTAACGATGTGTGGCAGAGCACTGCTTTCGAGTAAATTTTCACCTTATTTCTTCTATCGGCATGGTTGTGAGGCTGGATAGGTCCACTTTACAATCAAAACGATGCCCTCTTTGGAAACTAATGATCTCCTGAAACAACCTGTTGAGTTTTGTCTATACACCCATGGTCACTGGAAATCATTCATGCATATGGGCTTATTTAATTATTAACATATATTACTTATGCATGTGGATAGGAATAATTATGGACACAAAATTATATAATATATCCTTACACAATGCAAGCCATGCTACAGACATAAGCTTTATAAAAACTATTATACTGTACTAAAATGAAGATATTTGCATTATTAATCACATTCAGCTGATATAAGAAAAATGTACTATCATTTTCTTTTTGAGACAGGGTCTCGCTTTGTAGTTCAGGCTGGCTCTGAGCTCACTATGTAGCCTAGGCAAGCTTCGAATTCAGCAATCCTCCTGTCTCTGCCTCTCGAGTGCTGGGATTACAGGCATGAGCCACCAGCCCGGCACTGTGGTATGTGGTATTGATTGCTGGTGGGTGTGAGTCTCCACACCCAGCACTGTATGTGGTTACCAGGGATCGAACTCAGGACCTTGCACTTGCGAGGAAGGCGCTGGAACCACTGAGCTAACCCCCTGGCCCAAAAATGTACTATTATTTATGCAAATATCCTGGCATTATAGACAATGAATTGTGTAAAGTCTTCTGCACATAAAAATCTAGAGCAAGAAAGCTTACACATGTGATCTGGTCTCTTTAGAATTTCCAGCATCCCCAAAAGATTTCTGACAAGTACCAAAAACTATATTATAATGAGAATGTCAAGCTAGAAAAGCATTGTTTAATTTATCCCATTTCTTTATGTTTTGTCATAATGTCATGTAATACATAATGTCATAAACTACATGTTTTTGAGAAAAATGAATAATGTCAGCCACTCTATGATTTGGCCATGATTTTCATGATTAAAACAGTGCATTTATGCAGAAAAAATGTTTCTAGTAAACTTATCATTATCCATCCAGTCCAATGCAGAAATCCTGAATGATGATACAGCGCAGAAATGTTGTTAAAGGAGAGAATATATAGGGTCATTTTTTACTCAGGGGAAAAGTCCTTAACTGAAAGAAGAACTGAACCATACAGTAGCTTTCTAAGCATTGTTTTCAGTGTCACTGTGAGTATGATGTTTATGTCATTCCCTGGGATAAATCTACTGGAAAAATTAAGGAATAACAGAAATGATTCATAAGAAACAATGAAAAAGTCCTAAATATGTAGAGTTGGCTCGAGATGTTGATGTGAGTGCTGACAGCTGGTTATGATAATATGAAACAGATTAATATGAAAGGGGTAAAAGTATTATGTCATAACTGAGAAGGAGAAATGATATGTGAAAGTAATTACTACAAGCAACAGGGTGAAATGAAGAAAGTGAAATCTGAGGTAAAAACGGAGGTAACTGCATTGAGAGTGAGCTGCCTAAAATAGGATATTGAACAGCAGCTAAAAAAAGGAAGAGAAGCCCATTTGCCTGAGGAAGTTAAAATTATGTTGGGATAAGCAGTTTTAGCAGGAACAAAAAATAGGAAGAATTTTGTCCCAGTAGTATGTGAGTTGCTTAATTCTCTGAAGCTGAATTAAAGAAATTACAAAGGCACTCAGACTGTCTGGTACGTATGTTTAGTGATCTCATTAGTGTCAGAGTGAACACTTGGAAGAATCGTGCATTAAGGCAGCCTCTGACAATGATGGACTTATATGTCACTTAAAATCTAGCATTTATCAAACTGGAATATATCATAATATTTACTTTGTTAACTAGATTTCCAGATGCATAGTCTAGCGTGTAAGACACAGTCTCTACAGTTTGCCAGCTGAGTTCAAATCCCAAGAGTCTATTACTCACAGACTAGTCATTGCCTTCCTGAAGTTTCTTAACTTCCATGTCCTTCTGTTTCCTCACATACAAAACTAGGATGAATAGATCTTATAGAGAGGTCATAATGATGAAACAAGTTAATCAATGTTCAGTGTTTATCATGTTTATATGTTGTGACATAATATTGAATTTTTTAGTTTTCAATTCAACATTGGTTCCTCAATTTAAATAAAGCTACATTTGAAGGGAACTTAATAGTCAGGCTTATTTTACTAGGAATTATTCCAGAATCATGAACTACAAAGATGAAAAAGATGAATTCTTTCTTTTGGGAAAAATAAGGTAGACGTGAAATATTATTGTAACATGATGTCAAGTGTTAAGGTTAAATTTACAGATGAAAGGTATTTTTTACAGCTTTACCACATATAAATTTTTAGGACAACAATTACAGTTGTACTGTGACTCTTACGTACTATTGTGAAAATGAATAATGTCCTTTCTATAGTATACACATCATCCTAATGCAGAAGAATAAACGATGTGTATCCTTTCCTCCTGGTATTTTTCTGTATTTGAAATTCAGACTCACTGGATTCTCTTTATAAAGGAGGCTGTTAAAATATTTCTATTTGCATTCATTCATCTGCTTCTAATTTCCTATCCCAACCTGAAATGTTAGTCTCATCCTTTCACGGCTCCAGCTGGGTTCCCATCCATCCATCTGTCAGTCCTGGCAAACAAATCTCTCAAAATCCTGATCATGCCTGGAGGGAAGTTAAATATATTTTATATGAGCCTGATCACAAACGTGTGTATCCCCATAAATGGGTGCCACCTTGGCAGTAGGTAGGTTAGTGTTAAACGTAGGGCAGCGAACATGCTGAGGGACTTGTTAAAGGATGGATGCCATCTTGCAGACACAGTCCGACAGTATCATCGGATAGGACAGGAGATGGCCAACATCTCTTGCACAAATATCATTGTGAAAATGATGGAAAATCCCACAAAATGAATAAATAGAAATGAATGCCAATGTTGTGATAAACTGTGCTAAGCCACCCCAGTGAAGTGAATACGTTCAGATCTTCAGTTTTAACATCTTGAACACGTGTATTTCATGGGAAGAATCTCAGTCACCATGAAGCCCTTCGTACTGAACAGACTGACTCCAGAAAGTTCTACACGTTGACTTTAAATAAAGGTAAATCCGCCAGGGGTTTTGCTTTCCATGTGCAACGTGCCCTGATTCTCCCATTCCAGCTCTTACAAGCCACAAAGTGCTCATCGTCATCCATCCTGTTCCTGAAGCAGCCAATGTGTGGTTTTAAAACAGGCTATTTCACTCCGTCTAGGGTTTACTAAGAAATTAGCCATTCTGCTGGTCACTTGTTAATGTAAAGGAAAGAGGAGTAAGGAAAGAAAAATAGCGATGTGTGGGTCTAGCCAGGAATTACCCTATTTTTAGATAAGATACAGTTTATTTGTTCTTGTAATTCATTTTTAATTCAGATCCTGTCAAAGGAAAATGGCTCCTAAAAAAGAACAAAATACAAAAAGAAAAGAAAATGACTCTTGATCGGTAGGTCATAAAATCCATATGCAACACTTATTTCAAAATATCTTTTTTTAATTGAATTCTTTATTGGTACAATTTATATACATCTCAAAATCACATATAACATTGGGAAATTT
>PVIC010032311.1:0-20800 GCA_004025085.1 Thryonomys swinderianus
GCCCTGTGCAGTCTTTTCTTAAGGTAGGCTATATAGAATGAGTGCCCAGTAACTGCTTCAGGAGTGTGTGGCCAACTTGTTAATTTACTCAAAACAGTCTAGGGGAGTGGGTCAATGGTAGCACACTTGCCCAACGTATTGAGGATCCAAGTTTTGTCCTCAGCAACAAGAAATTATTTTTTAGAATTAATTTTGTGCAGAACAGGTGAGTGTCTAATGGTATGAAATATAGAAATTAGCACTCAGTCTAAAATGAGATTCTTTGCTTATTTTTCTTTAATTCTTTTTATCTTTAGGTTTTCTGAGACAAGATCTCACTATGTCATTCAGGCTAGCCATGGACTCAATATGGAGCCCAGGCTAGCCCCAGACTCAGGGTGATCCTCCTGCCTCAACATCCCTGAGTGCTAGGATTACAGTTGTGTACCACCATACCCAGCTGCTGCTTTTTTTGTTTTGTTTTAATGACACAGGGTCTCACTTTATAGTTCAGGCTGGCCCTGAGCTCACTATGTAGCCCAGGCAAGCCTTGAACTCAGCAATCTTCCTATCTCTGCCTCCCGAGTGCTGGGATTACAGGTGTGAGCCATCACACCCAGCCTGATTTTTAATTTAGCTTCTTAGTAAATAGAACAGCTCTGTTGCAGTTTGGAATTTTCCTGTCCCTCCAGGCTGTTCTCAGGTGGATATTTCTTGAGTGTATATTCCAAGTATTTTATACCTGATAAAATTTCATGTGACTATAAAACTACTGTCAATTTTGACTAACATTTAGGTGGGTAAAATCAGAATGTTCCTTGTTCAAACTTGAAGGATATGATTTTTTTTTTTTTTTTTTTTTTTTTTTTTTTTTTTTGAGACAGGGTCTCGCTTTGTAGTTCAGGCTGGCTCTGAGCTCACTATGTAGTCCAGGCAAGCCTCGAACTCAGCAATCCTCCTGTCTCTGCCTCCCGAGTGCTGGGATGACAGGCGTGAGCCACCACGCCTGGCAAGGATATGATATTTTAAAGGTGTAATATTAAATGGAACCCATAGAGTAGATGTTACTAGACAACTAGCTAATATTTAATAATTACTGTTTTTCTGTCACGCAAAATAGATAGCAGTTTACTCTTTAATCTGATGAGATCAATCTTGGCTGTTGAACTAGAATGTGAGGCCAGCAGTTGGTTAGATCAAAACAAGTAGAAAATACCCCTTATTTATCTTAATTTGACCAAAAGTTATTGGAGCAAAAAAGGGTAAGAGCCTTTAAACATCTCGGTAGTTCCAGAACTAAAAGCAAGGTGTTTTCATTCCTTCCATCTCATCACCATCTGTTCTTTGCAGGCTCAAGGTTGGTCTTCAGGTTGTCGCAGTCAAAGCTCCAGGGTTCGGGGACAATAGGAAGAATCAGCTGAAAGACATGGCCATTGCTACTGGTGGTGCAGTAAGTAAAACAACCCCTGGATGTTACACTTCATGCGCAGGTGGTGCTGTGAGCACTCCTAGATATGTGGGGAGCAAGGCTAGAGTAAGGTCCCTCTCAGCCCTAACTTGGCTGTGTCTGCCAAAGCCTACTTGTGTCTTTAGTTTTGAAAGCATAGGACAGAAAACTTAAGAGTAATCCTGTGCTCTTGCACTGATTTAAGTAAGTGTGGCCTTGGGTGTTTGGTTTCTCAAAGCTGGTACTAATGGCAGTTGTGGCTCAGGTGTTGGAAACAATGAATGGCTGTAAATTAAATGAATCAGTGGACCAGCAGTGGCCTAGAGTCCCTCATTTCAAAGAAATAGTATTTCAGGATGTTTCTTTTGTTAAAATACCCGCATTATGTGTTAAGAAACCTGGTGTCATGGAAGATGGTATAACTGTAACTGATGAACTTCTAAATGTTTTTGTAGGTGTTTGGAGAAGAGGGGTTGACCCTGAATGTCGAAGATGTTCAGGCCCATGACTTAGGAAAAGTTGGAGAGGTCATTGTGACCAAAGACGATGCCATGCTTTTGAAAGGCAAGGGTGACAAAGCACAAATTGAAAAGCGTATTCAAGAAATCACTGAACAATTAGAAATCACCACCAGTGAATATGAGAAGGAGAAGCTGAATGAGCGACTAGCGAAGCTTTCCGATGGAGTGGCTGTGCTGAAGGTAGGCTCACAGCCTAGGCGCAGCCCTCATCCTGCGGCTTAGCATTTCCTGATGGTTATTTGCAGAAGTGACTTCCTGGGAATTTCCACTATGGCTTCTTTACCAGAATGTTTGTGTGTGTGGTGGGAGGGTCCAAGCCAGGCTTCCTCACACATGGAAGGCAAGGGCTCTGCCACCCGTTCCTTTCCTGAGTTGGTTAAGCCTGCTGCAGGGCAGCTGCTGTGGAAGCATGTTCCTGGGACCTGGGCTTCAGCTGGGTCGCTCTCAGCAAGAGCTGCTCCCACCATAGCCATCGCTGTTGAGTCATGATGGACACCAGTTTGTTTAGGATCACTCTGTGAGTAATGAGGTGGCTTGTTTAGTGCTTTGCTTTTGTTTTTGGGGTTTGTTTTGTTCTGTGTTTTGTTTTTTGAGACAGGGTCTCGCTTTGTAGTTCAGGCTGGCCCTGAGCTCACTATATAGCCCAGGCAAGCCTCAAACTAAGCAATCCTCCTGCCTCTGCCTCCTGAGTGCTGGGATGACAGGTGTGAGCCACCACATCCGGCACTGTGGCACGTGGTATTGATTGCTGGTGGGCGTGAGTCACCATGCCCAGCACTGTATGTGGTTACCGGGATCGAACTCAGGGCCTTATGCTTGCGAGGCAGGCGCTCGAACCACTGAGCTAAATCTCCAACCCTTAAGGGCTGTTTTTTTTTTTACTGAGAAACCAACCAAGGGGCACTGTAGTACTCAGCTATATCTCTAGCCCTTATTTTTTTCAGCGTCTTGCTGTCACCTTGGTCACCCTCAAATTTGAAATCCTGCCTCAGCCTCCCAAGTAGCACCACAGACCTGGCACTCGTGCCTTTCTGGCAGATGGCATATTTGCCAGGGGAGGCCACGCTAATTGAAGTTCTTTCCATTTTAGGTTGGTGGGACAAGTGATGTCGAGGTGAATGAGAAGAAAGACAGGGTCACAGATGCCCTCAATGCTACCAGGGCAGCTGTGGAAGAAGGCATTGTGCTGGGGGGTGGCTGCGCCCTGCTTCGGTGCATTCCTGCCCTGGACGCCTTAACTCCTGCCAATGAAGATCAAAAAATTGGTAAGGAAAAGTGACCTTTTGGACAGGTTTGTTGTGGCCCAAATGTGTCTTCCTGTAGTGGCAGCAGATCGCAGTTTTTCTGAACACCAAAAGT
The DNA here is from genome assembly GCA_004025085.1 of Thryonomys swinderianus. Taxonomy (NCBI): domain Eukaryota; kingdom Metazoa; phylum Chordata; class Mammalia; order Rodentia; family Thryonomyidae; genus Thryonomys; species Thryonomys swinderianus. Next base: position 3,307 of record PVIC010032311.1, read on the forward strand.
CAGATCGTGAACTGGTGCCAGGGCTAATGTGCAAATAATGCAGGGAACTGAGCTTAGTTGCTGTGTTTGGATTTTCCTGTATTAATGCCCTTACATACTCAAACTTGACTTCACAGGTATAGAAATTATTAAAAGAACACTGAAGATTCCAGCCATGACCATTGCTAAGAATGCAGGTGTGGAAGGATCTTTGATAGTTGAGAAGATAATGCAGAGCTCCTCTGAAGTTGGCTATGATGCTATGCTAGGAGACTTTGTGAATATGGTAGAGAAAGGAATCATTGATCCAACAAAGGTAAATCATTGAGCACTTTTGAAACATTCTTCCAGGCCTGCGATACGAAGTTGTCATTAGCCTTGGTCATTTCTCATATGGAGAAATAATGTTTCGTTACATTTCCTCTAGGTTGTCAGGACTGCTCTGTTGGACGCTGCAGGGGTGGCCTCTCTGTTAACAACGGCAGAAGTCGTGGTCACAGAGATCCCTAAGGAGGAGAAGGAGCCTGCCATGGGTGCCATGGGGGGGATGGGTGGCGGGATGGGCGGCGGCATGTTCTAACCTAGAGTAGCTCTTGGCCCTTGCTGATGAACTGTGACAGGAAGCTCCGGCAGGGTCCTCCCTGGCGCTGGAGAATTCGGATGAAGGGAACGACAAGAAGGCTGGCTGCTGTAAGGAAGTCACTCGCCCTCAGTGCTGGTTTCAGTTACAATATATAATGGTTTACTGCTGTCATTGTCCATGCCTACAGATAATTTATTTTGTATTTTTGAATACAAAAACATTTGTACATTCCTGAAACTGGGTGCCAGAGCCACATACCAGTGTACTGCTTTCAACTTAAGTCCTGGAGGCATTTCTACTACTATTCTGTTACAGTCAGGATTCTAGTGCTTGCCATCACAGATGAGAAGTTCAGAAGCAGCCTTTCTGTGAAGAGGAAGAATAATTATGTACAAAGTAGAGAAATCAATTATGTGACAACCTTTGTGTAATAAAAATCTCTTTAAAGTTAGTGGCGGAGTTAGCCTTGTGATGTGGAGCCACCCCAGGGAGGTAGGCCGAGGGGCAGAGCCAGCCTGAGGGAGCCCTGGCAGCCACAACACTGAGGCGTGGGGTGCGCGGGAGGTTCAGAGCCTCCGACCGGCCCTTGGGTTCCATCCAGCCCCTCCTCAGGGCTGGGTCCTCCCCTGTAGGGAGGCTGCAGATGCACTGGGGTGCTAGTGTGCCCGGTGCTCCTCGCTGCTTCCTCACATGGGCCCAGCCTGGGGCCCACCCCTCCCTGAAGGTCTGTTCCCTGAGCCCTGCTTCCCATCTGACAAGTTCCCGTTTCTGCCAGGGTGTAGGTTGTACCCTCTGAAGCCACCCCATCCCAGTCCGGACAACCCGAAGCTGGAGACCCCGTCGAAGGGGAGGTGGCTATGGCTCTGGGCACTGAGCTCGTTCCCTGGTGTGGCACAGGTTTGAAGCTGGTGTGTGCGCTGATCTGGGAGGTGATAATGTCACTTTCTAATGACTGTAAGAGCATCTGAGGGAGTTTCCGCGTAGCAAGGACGTTGCCTCGGCGTACATGGTGCGGTGCTGGACCTGATCTAGCAGCATGAGCCTGGGCTGCTGCCGATCAGGCGTGAAGGCAGGAGGTCTTGCCGTGGAGAAGTGTGTGGGCAGAGGGGGAGGGGAGTGGTGTCCGTCACAGGTGAGAACTTGGTGACCGACATCTTGTAACAAGAGTATCTCTGCCTCCATCATCTGCTTGGATTGGAGTAAGACTGGTCAGCAGACTGGAGGGAAGGAAGGAAGTGGCCTGTGGGGACACGTACCAGAGCACAGGAGGGACCGTAAGGCCGTAACGCTGGTGGCAAGTGAACAGGTATCGGGGGTGCTGAGAACCACAGGGAAGTGTCTTTGTGAAGTTGTTAGAAGAGATGTAAAGAATAAGGGACACTGGGCTTCAGAACTTCTAGTTGCGTTAGGTCATGGAGAGAGACCTACAGGACGAGGTGCTTGTCCTCAATTTCCTCGCTGGGATGCAATTCCGACCCCCATAACTTAAAGGAAGAGGGGTAATCTTGGCTCTGAGGGAGAAGAGCGCGGCGGAGGAAAGCTTGTCCACCTGAGCTAGGAAGGGAAATGAGCCTACCAAGGTACCCAGGGTCCTCTTCCCGCCAGACCCACCTCCTAACAGCAGGTCAGCCGGAAGCCTCCGTGAGGCTGAGGCCCAAACTACCGCAGTGGCTGAGTTGGTCACCAGAGGAAGTCTTTACCCTGGGTTGGGAACTGTAGTGGGTGCCACAGTAACACAGCCACTGAAGGAGGAAGCAACAGGTACCAAGGTTCAAGCCAGTCTTGGAGTCAAGGGCTTGAGCTCTTCTTCCCCAAGAGCAAGGTGAAAATGGCCCAGGACATAGGCAGTTGTTGAAAGAAAACCTCAGCTGAAGCAGAGAAACTAGAAAGTTTTCCCTTCTTTTCTTAGTCTTATTTAAGAAGTTAAGCCCCTGGGCTGGAGATTCAGCTCAGGGGTTCTGGAACCTGCCTAGCAAGCTCAAGGTCTTGAGTTTGATCTAGGTACCCACATACAATACCATGGTGGCTCACGCCTGTAATCCCAACACTCGGGAGGCAGAGGCAGGAAGATTGCTGAGTTCAAGGCTTATAGTGAGCTTTGGGCCAGTGTGAACTATAAAGCAAGACCTTGTCTCAAAAAAAGTTAAGCACCTCTAGCTACATAGAATGATGGAACCAGGACTGGGGAGCATGGGCCTAAGCCAGATTCTGAATCCAAAATGCACATTCTGCGTACAAAGTGGCAAAAATTCTGGAGACGAGTAGGATTATTAAGAATTAAAGTGGCAGCCGAGTGTGATGGCGCACATCTGCTGCGGCAGGAGAATCCCCATTCAAGCCCATCCCGGGTGACGCAGTCCCGTTGGGGATGCACATGTAAAGGCCTCAGCTCGGTCCCGGGATCGGGGAGAGCGGGGTGAGCATGCCAGTGACTGCAGGTGAGGCGGAAACGGCGGATCCTTAAACCTCCAGCAGCTCAGGGGAACCCTCCAGGAGCCACAGCGTGTACGTGCAGGCCCCACCCGAGCCCGAACTGAAGCCACACGGGAACAGCCTTCCAGTGAAGGCAAGCAGAATGTGCCTGCTGCCTTCTTGAGACAGGGTCTGGCTTTGTAGTTCAGGCTGGCCCTGAGCTCACTATGGTGCCCAGGCAAGCCGCCGCGAACTCAGCCATCCTCCTGTCTCTGCCTCCCGAGTGCTGGGATGACAGGCGTGAGCCACCACGTCCGGCACGCCTGCTGCCTTCTTGAGACAGGGTCTCTGTGTAGTTCAGGCTGGCCTTACACTTAGTGATTCTCCTGCCTCAGCCCCTGTGAGTGCCAGGATTAACTGACACGCACCACTGCCCCTGGCTCTACCTGTCTGTGCACAGGATTTATCTGAACAAAGGACAGTAAAGAGTTCCGAAACTTAGTGAGAACAAACGTGTGTTCCCAGAAGAGCAAGGGGAAGGAGGAAGCAAATACTGATCCGCCATTCAGCCTTCACCTGGATCTACTTGAAAAAGAAGTCATGGTAGGGGATGGCTGTATCCCGGCACTCAGGAGGCCAAGACAGGAAGGCTGGTGTGAGTTCCAGACCACTCTGGGCTTCGGTGAGTTCTAGACCAGCCTACACTGCACAGCAAGACCCTCCCTCAAAACACTGAGAAAGGCCTAGCCAAGGGGAAAGAGTCACATCCTAGTATTTCAGGAAAACAGGTAAGAAAATGGGGTGTTTCTACTGCAACTGCGATAACCACAACTGGACTTCTCTTGGAGAGGCCAAAGAACCAAAATGAGTGCTTGAGTTAGGAACCGCTCATTTCCAGAGAAGTCTGAACACCAAAGTCCCCGACACAAGACACGACGTGACGAAAGCAATGAAGGGACTGATCCCAGGGGCACGGCTGCCTGGCACACTGGCTGGACCCCTGGTTACCTGCCACCTGCTGAGGCCGCGGCTGCACTCAGGATGGTGTCTTCCTGAGTCCACACCCCTCACACTCAGGGAAACAAAAACCACGCAGATGCTAAACTAGATGCCCTCTATGTAAATCTTTCCCGCAGAGTTAACTGTCCCCAGAAAATGCCCAACGACAGCCTGAGAAGCTAGTGAGCAAAGCTGACGAAGGCCCAGGGCAAGGCCGCCTGGCAGACAGTCACCAGCCCAACCCCAGCACCATCAGAGCGTCCATGCCCTGTGGTCAAGGACACATTCTGGCCCTGAAAGTCGCCCTTTCCCTGGCGGGTTGGCCTGGCATCTTGAGGGAGTAAATCAAGGCAAGAAAAGTCTGGAGCCAGGATCCCACAGAGGGAGGCAGAGGCAGCCCCGAGTAGCCGGGGCCTCCTGAGGGATGATGGGAGCCTGTTACCTCGCAGAGCCAGGCGGGCAGAGCCCGGTGCCCAGTGGCTCCTGGCTCCTGCAGCTCGGCTCCCCAGGTGTCCCAAGGTTCTCCCCTCGCTAGGATGAGCTCCAGCTTGCTGCTCTGAACAGTCAGCACAGACCAGGAAGGTCACTTCACTTCCCTCTGCCTCCTTCCACACAGAGCGCTTGCTAGGGGCTCTTCGGTTCCCCCAGCTACGTGCCACTCTCAAGAAGTTGATGCAAGGCCCCAGTGGCACACGCTGCAGTCCCAGCTACTCAGGAGGCTGAAGCAGGAGGATCACAAGTCTAAGTATTGTCCAGGCAACTTAAAAGACCGACTCGAGTGTCAAGGACGCAGCCCAGTGCAGCAGCCCGTGCTTGCCACAGCATGAGGTGCCTAAGAAACGCCAGCTGGGAAGGAAGAAGGAGAGGGCTGAAGGGTTAGTTTGTAATCGCAGCACGCAGGTGGCTGAGGCAGGAGGACTGAGTCCAGGTCAGCCAGGACTACGCAATGAGACCCTACTTCCCCACCACACACCGGGGGAGGGGAGAGGGCTGGGAGAGAGAAAGGGTCTTCCCACTCCCCGCAGGGCAGGGCGCAGCTGCCAGGTCAGCCCACCACTGCAGAGCACGGTGGCAGAGCTGGCAGCTGCGGTCTGACCATCTGCCTCTGCCACTTACTGCGACCTTCCGAGTCACTTAGCCTGGAGGTGGTTGCTTCCTGCTGTGAGAGCGCAGTCAGGACCGCACCTGCTTCCAGCGCTGCTGCAGCCTGAGACGGAAGCCCGGGGGGCTCCACAGCCCCAGCCCTCTGCGGCTTTCCCCCCGGGGGGAGGGGCATCGAGGGGCCTCATCACGGAGTGGCCTCAGGAGAGGCGCCACACAGCTGGGGGCAGCTCAAGCCCCGTGACAGTGAACCCCAGGCGATGCCCTAACGGAGCCTCAGCCCAGGCTGAAGACGCCCGTCCCGGGTGCGTCCCAGCAGCCTCGCCCTGGCCTGGCGCTGTGGCTGAGGACTGAGTGGGAGTGGAGAGAGCGCGGGAGCGCACAGCTGTCACGCCACTAGATGCCGCTCCCAGAGCAACAAGGCCTGGGCCGGGGAGCCCACTGCTCCTGCAGAACACGAACCATCACTATACTTTTCTTCTGTGCTGTTCTTAAAATGATTCACTTGATACAGGCAGTCGTCATGTAGTCCAGGACAGCCTCAAACTCATGGTGCTCCTCCTGCCTCAGTCTCCTGAGGGGACAGGTGTGCACCACTGCAGCCAGCTGTCCTGCTCTCTGTCGGTGCCTACTCTGACCAGATATGGGAAGTTCCCAGCTCAGAGTTTTCTTCCCTCGGTATCAGGGATTGAACTCAGGACCGTGTGCACCACTGAGCTAAGCCCCTGGCTCTCATGGGAGTTGTTAGATTCAGTAACAGATGAGGATTCTTGAGTTATCCACCCAAACACCATCTCCCAACTGCCACAAGAGCAGCCAAGAGGCATCCCTGTGCCTCAAAGTCAAGTCCGTCTGCACCTGCCGTTCACAGTCACACTTCTAGGAGTGACAAGGCCTAAGTTTTGTTCCCATCAAGAACAGCGACACAGTATGAGAAGGGTGAAGGACAAAGTGCACGTAGACGGCACGGTGTCCTGTGCAGGGTCCGAGCAGGTGCTGCTGCTGGCTCTGTGGAAGCCGCTGTGCACCAGGCCAGCGTCTGAGGCGCCGTTCTCCAGGACTCTCAGACACAGGCACATGCAGCGCAGGACATCACCACCGAGCTCCCTCGCGCACAGGACGCACAGCCAGCACCCAGAGGGCTGTGGGTACGGGTACGGGGTCAAGGGACGGAGGTCAGTACAGTTTCAAACAGCTGGATGCTGCCCAGATTGAGCAAATCAGCACCAAATGCTTCACTCCCATCTAATCACACTCAGACAATACAGGAAGATTTCAAAAGTCAGACACATTGTACCAAAAATAAACAAATTAACTTTATTGTTACTTCAGTCCTTACATTGATTTGTTTAAAAAAAACAAATCCAGTTTGGAATATGTTACTGAAAGTGAGTCACACAATAAATAAGAGAGGGGTTGCGTGGTGCAGAGGACCGTCTCCAAGGGAGACAGGCCGTCACACGTGGCGAGTGCGCCCACGTGCAGGCTGACCACAGCCCCACACCCTGGACCACTCAGAACCGGAACAGAAACCCAAGCACACATCTCCCCGTGCACCCTCGAGCCAGCCTTGCTGGCCAGCAGCACTGGGGACCTCAGGCACAAGTCTTTTCCACTGCAGTGCTGGGACTCGCACCTGGGCCTTGAGGATGCTAGGTGGGTAGTCTGGCAGTCAAATTTATTCAAGGAAAGGTCTCACTGAAGTGGGTGGCCAAGCTGGCCTCAAACTGGTGATTCTCCTGCTTCAGCCTCCCGAGTGGCTGGGACAATAGGTGCATGTCACCACGCCCAGCTAAATCAAACTTTTTACTTGAAATATATGATTACTCATCCTAAGCTATATGGCAGGCCCTACAGCAATAAATTACACGTATTCTGAATTTATTAACTTAAACATGATATGGTTAATATATACTATGTATCTCAACAAGCCTTTCACAGGGAAGGTGATAATTAAAAGGTATTTTAAATTACAGTGTTAATTCCTGCTCAGAATGATGTCAGTATTCTCAGTAGTGGTGGGATTCCCCTTACTGCAAATGCAGAACCTTGGACTCATACTTGATTGAACAAATACTCCTTATGTACACATGGGTCCACGTTCTATTGCGAGTTCTCCTCATGTAGTCAGAGCAGGGTTAGAGCCGGGCCGGGCGAGCGCTCTGGCCCTAAGGCCAAGTCCCCAGGCACTGCTAGCGTGGCCTGCACAGACGCAGGTGCTGCCCCTATGTGTGGTGCACCTGGTGCAGCATCAGCTCCCGCGGGATGCTCGTCTCGGGGCCGTACAGCTTGCATGCTCTCCGTTCAAAGGCGGCCACCATCTGCTTCACCACCTCATCAAAAAACAGGGTGGCGAGCTGAGAGTGCAGAAGGGAGCGGAACTCAAATGACACCTGCAGGAACATCCACAGTGACTTTAGAAAGAGCTTCGGTGAATTTCGCACAGGGTCAGCCCTCCCATGCGCCCTGGGCATCTAAGATGTGGCTCAGCTCCATCTAGCTGCAAGTTTAGTGCCCATCACACCTCGAAATCTTTCGTTTAGTTCTATAATTTCTGAGACAGGGTCTTGTTAAGTAACCTAGGCTGGCCTCGAACCGACTATGCAGCCCTGGCTCATAGGTAGGATGCTCCTGCCTCATCCTGCAGTCACAGCCCAGGCAGTACCATTAGGAATCTTGTTCACCACCTCAGGCATAACTGCTGCCAGCCTGACGAATGTAAGGAAACAGGTCACAAAGGCCCTGCAGATGCTGGGGCGCCACTAACCCGCATGGGAGCCTAGAGGCCTGGCCAAGCGGATCCACCCGGCACCTCCTGGGGGCTGTCCCCTCTCACCCACAGGGGCACAGGCGAAGGGGCACTTGTCACAAGATCTGTGCCTTGAGAAGCAGCAGATCGGCCTGTGCACCTCACCCATAAGGGACATGGCTCACGGCTGGGCAGCTGAATACCACAGTATAAGAAAACCAAAACAACAACAAAAACAGTGGGTTTTTGTTTTTCTGTGGTAATAAGGATTGGGCCTACAGCCTTCACACTGAACTACATCCACAGCCCTTCTGAAGTTAGTGTCTTCAGACAGGGTTTCATCAAGGTCCACAGGACAGGCAATTTAAAATCTCCTTGCCTCAGGCGCCTCAAGTGCTGGGAGGACAGTTATGTGTCACCACACCTGACTCAAGAAATTGTGTTTTGGGCTGGAGATTGAGCTCAGTGGTTCCGGAGCCTGCCTAGCAAGTGGAAAGTCCCTGCTTTGATCCTTGGTAACCACATACAACAATACCGGGTGTGGCGACTCACACCTGTAATCCCAGCACTCCGGGGGCAGAAGCAGGAGGACTGCTGAGTTCGAGGCTCACCTGGGCTACATCGTGAGCTCAGGGCTGGCCTGAACTACAAAGGGAGACACTGACTCAAAAAAAAACTTAGGGCCGGAGGGTTAGCTCAGTGGTTCTGGCGCCTGCCTCGCAAGTGCAAGGTCCTGAGTTCGATCCCCAGTTACCACGTATAATGCTGGGCATGGAGACACGCCCACCAACAATCAACACCGCATACCACAATGCCGGACGTGGTGGCTCACGCCTGTCATCCCAGCACTCGGGAGGCAGAGACAAGGAGGATTGCTGAGTTCGTGGCGGCTTGCCTGGGCACCATAGTGAGCTCAGGGCCAGCCTGAACTACAAAGCGAGACCCTGTCTCAAAAAGCAAAAACCAAAAAACAACAACAACAAACAAACAAACAAACAAGACCGACATCATTCCTTGATTCAATGCCTGAGTTACAAGCACAGAGAACAACTCATTTTTTTTGGAAGTGCCTTTCAATAATCTTTAGGCACAGAAGGTAATTGCAGCACCTGGGTTCTAAGGAATGGTTACTACCCCTTCAGCAGCTTCCCTTTCTCTGTGAGATGAAGGACAGACTTACTGAAAAATCCAAGGTACATGTTCTTGGGTAACCAGGAAGGCCCGGGCTGAAACGCCAAATTGTCTCCAGATGTTTGAAAAGTCTCCCATCTGTGCAGGACGCCTGGAAGAGAGCGAGACCATGGTTAACACCCCCAGTCCTGGCAGGCATACGTCACAACTGAGGCTTACGTCCTCGAGTGTGATTACTTCACAAGCCACAGCACAGTACGGGAAGAGATCTAACAGCCTGGCACTTCCAGCGAAGCGCCACCAAAGTGAGCCACGCTAGGCTTTCAGCTGCTCGCTTCTGGAGACACCAGGCTGTGCCTCCCAAGTGCTGGGATTACAGGTGTGCACTACCTCACCTGGCTAGGCAGCTTGTCTTTAGCTCCTGACAGGTATATCTTGAGTGACAAATGCATCTTTTCTTTGGTAGCTTACTCTCCTCAAGAGTGTGAGATGTCCTTGCCCTCAGGCTGTAACCACTGCATGCAGACAAGCAAAATAAGGATTTGCATAGGCCTTTCCTCCAAGAAATCCCTCCCTTCCCTAACTCTAGCCTCAGCACAAGCACCATGCCCCAGACACAGCTGTGGGCGGCACGGCAGTCCTGAAACACTAAGGTGTGCAGCGGCACCTGCCCCCAAGGGGGGTGCTCGTGAGGGAGGAGGAGGGAAAGTGGGTGGGCTTGCCTGCCTTACAGGAGCCACACAGAAGGAGCCAGAGAAAGCGAACGAAGTTGGAGTATCTGCTTAGGGTGTTTTAGAATTCTTCTAGAAGCAACATCAGTTCTAGGAGCTTGAAGAGTAAAAGAATGAGGTCAGAGAATGAAGAGCTCACTGACTCATTGACTTCAAGCAGACCGAGCAAGTCTCGGATCTGAGCTGGGCACTAGCATGCCCACTCTTCCAGCCTTGCTGTGCTCCACAAAGCGGAGATTAACCTGACCCTCCTGGTTGAGGCCTAACATGGGGCCCAAAGCCTCGTGTGTTTGGGAGGTGACTGGACCGATGGGCCTGGCTGGGGGGGGGCGTCTATCTCCCTCTGCAGACCCTCCCTGCACACTCTCCGCTTCTGTCTGCCAGGCCGCTGCTCTGCATGCCCTCCGGCCTTGGAGCCAGCTAGCCAGGACGGCCCTTCCCACTTCGGTGGTGGCTGTGGTGGAGGCACGTGGAGACCAGGAGTTAATTGCAGACCAGCTAACGCAAGGAGACCTGTCTCAGATTTAAGAAATTTTTGAAGTCAGGTATGCTGGGACACACCTGTAATCCTGGCACATGGGGAGGCTGAGGCAGGATGACTGTTGTTGAGTTCAGCGTGGGCTACAGTGAGATCATGGTCAGCCTGAACAAAAGAGCAAGACCGGACCTCCAAAGAGGTGAAAACAGCTGTAATGATGGTAAAAGCCAGAGCGGGGTTCAGTCTTTCATGAGTAATCAATTCAAAGAGTGATGGACCAGAGACAACCAGGGCTCAGCTTTGCTGGGCAGGGCGCTCAGGTGCCTGAGGAAGAGCCCATCTGCCCCTAGGGCTGGCGAAGCACCATGACACTGGCACTGAATCCTGTCCACAGGGCACAGCGTGGGTGGAGCTAGGCAGCCCAGGTCAGTGCTAAGGAATTGTCCATGAAACCCGCTCTTCTAGGGGGTCTGTGCATTCTTCTGGACGTGCACCTCACCTGACTAATGTCTCAGAGCTGGCTCTCCGTACTGTTTCATGCAGACACCTCAACAGTGCTGACATTCTCCGTTCTCCACTCACATCTTGCCTTCCTTTATTATTTAGTGTTATTGGGCATTTAACTTTGAGCCCCATACTTGCCAGGCAAGTACTATAAGTAGCCTACACCCTCGGACATTTTTATTTTGAGACAGTATCCAAGTTGCTCAGGCTGGCCAGCTTGTGATCTTGTGATGCTGAAATTGCAATCATCCTACCTCAGTCTACTACCTGGGGTTACAGGTGTATCCTCCCAACTCTTCTTCAGTTTCAGAAAATGTGGTTAATGGGCTGGAGATTTAGTTCAGTGGTTCTAGTGTCTACCACACAAGCCTAAGTTCCCAAATTCAATCCCCAGAACCATATACCACAGTGTGGGGCGTGGTGGCTCATGCCCTAATCCCTGCAATCAGCACCACAGCTACAGTGCCAGGCGTGGTGGCTCCCTCCTATAATCCCAGCACTTAGGAGGCAGGGGCAGAAGGATTGCTGTGACTTTGAGGCTTGCCTGAGCTACCTAGTGAGCTCAGGGCCAGCCTGAATTACAAAGCAAGACCCTGTCTTTAAAAAAAAAAAAAATGTGGGGCTGGAGGGTTAGCTCAGTGGTTCCAGCGCCTGCCTCGCAAGCGCAAGGTCCTGAGTTTGATCCCCAGTAACCACATATAATGCTGGGCGTGGAGACACGCCCACCAGCAATCAACACCGCATACCACAATGCCGGGTGTGGTGGCTCACACCTGTCATCCCAGCACTCGGGAGGCAGAGACCGGAGGATTGCTGAGTTCACAGCGGCTTGCCTGGGCACCATAGTGAGCTCAGGGCCAGTCTGAACTACAAAGTGAGACCCTCTCTCAAAAAAAAAATGTGGTTATTAAACAAATTCATTTAGTGGTAAAACATTCAATATACCTTCTAAAAAATACCGCAGATGTTAAAAATTTTTCTCGGGCTAGAGATTCACCTCAGTCCCTGGTTAGATCCCAGGAACTATATACATCAATACTGAGTTTGGTGACTCATGTCCATCAGCGATCAGTACCACATACCACAAAGCCCAGCATGATGGTTCATGCCTGTAATACCAGCAATCAGGAGGCAGAGGCAGGAAGAGTACTACTGAGTTTGAGGCTGGCCTGGGCTACACAGTGAGCTCAGAGCTAGCCTGAACTATAAAGCAAGACCCTGTCTCAGGCCGGAGATTTAGCTCAGTGGTTCCAGTGCCTGCCTCAGGTCCTGAGTTCGATCCTGGTAACCATATACAATACTGGGCGTGGTCACTCATGCCCACCAGCAATCAATACCACATACCACAGTGCCTGGCATGGTGGCTCACGCCTGTCATCCCAGCACTCGGGAGGCAGAGGCAGGAGGATTGCTGAGTTCCAGGCTTGCCTGGGCTACATAGTGAGCTGAGGGCCAGCCTGAACTCCAAAGCAAGACCCTGTCTCCAAAAAAAAAAAAGCAAGACCCTGTCTCAAAAAAGGGGGGCAGGGAGCAGAGATTTAGCTCAGTGGTTCTGGTACCTGCCTCGCAAGTGCAAGGTCCCTGGTTCGATCCCAGTATCCACATACAACAATGCCAGGTGTGGTGGCTCATGCCTGTAATACCAGCACTCGGGAGGCAGAGGCAAGAGGACTGCTGAGTTCCAGGCTAGCCTGGGCTACACAGTGAGCTTAGGGCCTCAAAAAAAGAAGAATTTTGCCAGTCATGGTGGCTCAGGCCTGTAATCCCAGCACTTGGGAAGCAGAGGCAGGATGACTGCCGAGTTCGAGGCTTGCCTAGGATACATAGTGAGCTCAGGGCCAGCCTGAACTACAAGGGGAGACCCTGTCTCCAAAAAAAAACAAAAAAGAAAAAAAATTTTTTTTTTCTCCTGCGGACCAAATGACTTCCTAATTCAGTAGTCTTCAACAGAAGGAAATAAAGAAAGCTAATATTGTATAAAATAACACGACATTTGATTCCCGGTACCAAAAACCAAAATAACACAAGACACAATAAATGGTTTTTCTCCTCTTCTTATTAGTAAAAAGATAACCTTTCAAGTTTTTTGGTTTTTTTTTTTTTGAGACAGGGTCTCGCTTTGTAGTTCAGGCTGGCCCTCAGCTCACTATGTAGCCCAGGCAAGCCTCGAACTCAGCAGTCCTCCTGCCTCTGCCTACCCAGTGCTGGGATGACAGGCGTGAGCCACCAAGCCCGGCACTGTGATGTGAGGTATTAACTGCTGGCAGACGTAAGTCACCACGCCCAGCATTATATGTGGTTACCGGGGATTGAACTCAGGACCTTTCACTTGCAAAGCAGGCGCCAGAACCACTGAGCTAAATCTCCGGCCCCCCTTGCAAGTTTTTAATGTTACAGTATATAATTCATTTGACATAACTAATATTTGAAGAATACTGAAAAACAAAATCATAACTATTACCTGTACCAAATGTGGTTTCACCAGGGTCACTACTGATGTGTACCGCTCTAGCACAGGTGGAAAGCCGATTTCTAACCGAGTTTTACAATATCCGGATCTCCTTGATATTATATCTGACTTTTTGCACCAAGGAACGAAATGCTTATAATCCTCCATTCCCGATACCACATCATACATTTCCTGCATTGAGTATCTTTAAAAAGAGAAATGAAGGGCATTAACAACAAGTTATATGAGGCATACATATGTTAGACTATGAATAAAACTTATACTTTACACAATATCTATATCAGATTGAATTCTGAAAGGAGTGACTATACAAAGCAATGCAGAAAGTAAAAGGGCCGGGGGTTTAGCTCAGTGGTTTGGTTCCGGCGTCTGCCTAGCAAGGTCCCGAGTTCATCCTAGTACCACATACCACAGTGGAGGACACAGTGTCTCACGCCTATAACCCCAGCACTCAGGAGGCAGAGGCAGGAGGATTGCTGTTTGAGGCTTTCCTGGGCTACAAGTGAGCTCAGGGTCAGCCTGAGCTACAAAGTGAGACCCTGTCTCAAAAAAGAAAAGAAAATACAACAGAACATCCATAACATTTAAAATATCCAAAAGGATAGAGAGTAAATAATCAGTTAACTCAGAAAAAAAGAGGGTTGAAGTAAAAAAAAAAAAAAAAAAAAAAAGAAAAAAGGGGTCTTTAGTCAATATGCCTCCATTTTATTTTATTTTATTTTTTTTTTTTTGAGACAGGGTCTCGCTTTGTAATTCAGGCTGGCTCTGATCTCACTATGTAGCCCAGGCAAGCCTCGAACTCAGCAATCCTCCTGCCTCTGCCTCCCGAGTGCTGGGATTACAGGCGTGAGCCACCACGCCCGGCTCCATTTTATTATTTTTTATAAGGATGGCCACTGTTCTAATTTTGTGTGTGTTAAATTATCCAACATTGATTTTTTTCCCCTGATACTGAAGATGAAACTCAAGGCTTAAACATGCTAAACAAACAGCTTCTGAGCTATGTCTGCAGCCCTGTTTCCCATCTACAAGCATGTCAATGTAATAGATTGAATTTTAATGTTATATTTTGATATCTATCCCTCTGTAACTCTTCCTTCCATTCCCCTCCCTTTCTCCCTCAGTCTCTTCCACTTGTGTTCATAGTCTCCTCTTCACTTTCATGTCATCATCTTTAGATTCCATATATTGTATTCCACATATTAGAGAGAATGTTATTTGAATCTATCTTATTTTGCTCAATATGACTGTTTAATCCATATTCCACTTAATGATTTGTCTTTTTGATGTTTTGGCGTTAACATTTTTGAGGTGTGGCAGGGTTTTGTTTTTTTTTTTGGAGACAAGGTCTTCTACTATTCAGGCTGGCTTTGAACTTGCAGGGATCCTCCTGCCTCATCCACAGTACTGGGATTACAGGCATGGGCTACCACGTCCAGATGAGTTTTTATACAGCCTAGAAGATAACCTTCTGCTGGAAGCACACATAGCAGAGATTTTCCCCCTATTCTGCTGGCTGTCTCCAGTTACGTGATCCTTTGCTGTGCATAAATTTTTTCTTTTTTGCAGTAGCAGGGATCAAACTCATGACCTTGTACTTGCAAGGCAAGTGGTGGTATCACTGAGCTAAATCCCCACTCACATCTGTAAATTTTTTTTTTTTTTTGAGACAGGGTCTCGCTTTGTAGTCGAGGTTGGCCCTCAGCTCACTATGTAGCCCAGGCAAACCTGGAACTCAGCAATCCTCCTGCCTCTGCCTCCTGAGTATTGGGATTACAGGCGTGAGCCACCACACCCAGCACTGTGTTATGTAGTACTGAATGATGTTGGGCATGAATCACCATGCCCAGCATTGTATGTGGTTACCGGGATCAAACTCAGGACCTTGTGCTTGCGAGGCAGGCACCAGAACCACTGAGCTAAATCTCTGGCCCTATAAATTTTAATTTGATGTAGTCCCAATATGTTGATTCTTATGCTGAATCTTAGAAAGTCTCTGCCTATATCGATAGCTTGAAGTATCTGTACT
The DNA here is from genome assembly GCA_004025085.1 of Thryonomys swinderianus. Lineage (NCBI taxonomy): Eukaryota > Metazoa > Chordata > Mammalia > Rodentia > Thryonomyidae > Thryonomys > Thryonomys swinderianus. Next base: position 18,473 of record PVIC010032311.1, read on the forward strand.
GTGTTTTCAAAGTTTCAGGTCTCCAACATAGGTCATCAACCCATTTTGAATTGAATCTTTTCCAGGATGAGACAAGGATTTAGTTTTACCCAATCTTCCCACTCACTTTTGTTAGAGATTCTTTTTTCCAACACATAACTTTTGGTTTTTGATCAGAATGAAAAGTTGCAGTTGTATAGATGTCTTGTGTTCTGTACTCTGCTCTACTGGTCTACATGTCTATTTGTGTACCAGCAGGCTGTTACTAGGGATTTACAACTTGAAATCAGGAGCTGATTGTGATTCTTCTAGCTTTGCTCTTACAGCTTAAGTTCACTTTAGTCTATTCTGGGTCTTTTATGTTTCTGTATGAATTTTCGAGTTTATTTAGTTCTGTGAAGAATGTCATTAATCTATAGATATTAGGATTTTTTTTTTCCTGGTACTAGAGATCAAATTCAGGACTTTGTGCTTACAAGGCAGGAGTGGTTCCACTGAGCTATATTCCCAGTCCTTGTAATTAGTATACTGATGGGGACTGCATTTAATCTACAGATTGTTTATAGTAATAAGACCAATTTTTTTTTTTTTTGAGACAGGGTCTCACTTTGTAGTTCAGGCTGGCACTGAGCTCACTATGTAGCCCAGGCAAGCTTCGAACTCAGCAATCTTCCTGTCTCTGCCTCCTGAGTGTTGGGATTACAGGCATGAGCCATCACGCCCGGCACTGTGGTATGTGGGATTGATTGTTAGTGGGCGTGAGTCTCCATGCCCAGCATTGTACGTGGTTACCGGGGATCGAACTCAAGACCTTGCGCTTGTGAGGCAGGCGCCAGAACCACTGAGCTAACCCTCCAGCCCAAGACTGTTTTAATTATACACTTCTTTTACCTGCTTGCTTAGATTGATCCCTCCCTAGGCTGTTGGTTTTTCTAAAGCTACTCTGAGTAGAATTATCTTGATTTTTTTTTCCCTCAATTAGTCCACTGCTGGTACACAGAAAAAGTATTCATTTTGCTAATGCTGACTTTATATTTTGCTGGTTTGCTGAATTTCTTTTTTTTTTTTTTTTTTTTTTGAGACAAGGTCTCGCTTTGTAGTTCAGGCTAGCCCTGAGCTCACTATGTAGCCCAGGCAAGCCTCGAACTCAGCAATCCTCTTGTCTCTGCCTCCTGAGTGCTGGGATGACAGGTGTGAGCCACCACACATGACAATGTGGTATGTGGTACTGATTGCTGGTGGGCGTGAGGCACCTCGCCTGGTACTGTTGTACGTGGTTACAGGGGACTGAACTCAGGACTTTGTGCTTGCAAGGCAGGCACCCGCACCACTGAGCTAATCCCCAGTCCTCCTCTACATCTTTCAGTGTCATCTTTAGCATGTTCTAGGCATAGGATCATACAGTCTGTAAAGGATAGTCTGACTTCTTGCTTTGATATTTGTATCACTCCACACCCCTTTTTTTATTTTGTTTTGAGACAAGGTCTTGCTTTGCAGTTCAGGCTGGCTCTGAACTCACTATGTAGCTCAGGCTGGCAATTCTCCTGCCTCTGCCTCCAGAGTATTAGAATTACAGTGTGAGCCACCACACCCAGCCACCTACCCCTATTTTTAAAACTGGGTCTCCTGATATAGTTGGGCTATCCTTGAACCGTGTTGTCGAGGCTGGCTTCAAACTCTTCCCAGTGCTGGGACAAGAGGCATCCAAGACCACACCTGGCCTCCCCCTTTTCTCATCAAAAAGGAAAAAAAAGGGCAGGGATTTAGTTCAGCGGTACCACATCTAGACGTCTCGCAAGTGTGAAGTTGTATTCGATCCCCGGTAATGCAAAAAAAAAAAAAGTATTTTTCTCTTATTTCATTCATCTGTTTAAAATTTCAAGCAGTGGTGAGTAGATTCCTTGCCTCATCCTGGCAAAAGGAAATGCTTTACGATCCCCCCTACTCAGATGATGCTGGCTTTGTGCCAGTGTGTAGCCTTTTCTATGTTTAGGTATGATTCTTTCACACCTCATTTCTTCAGAAATTTTATCATGAAGGGATGTCATATTGTCAAGAGTTTCTTGGGGCGGAGATTTAGCTCAGTGGTTCTGGTGCTGGCCTCACAAGCACAAAGTCCTGAGTTCAATTCCCTGTAACCATATACAATGCTGGGTGTGGTGACTCACACCCACCAGCCATCAATACCACATACCACAGTGCCGGGCGTGGTGGCTCAGGCCTGTAATCCCAGCACTGGGGAGGCAGGGACAGGAGGATTGCTGAGTTCGAGGCTTGCCTGGGCTACATAGTGAGCTCAGGGCCAGCCTGAACTACAAAGCGAGACCCTGTCTCAAAAAAAAAAAAAAA
>PVIC010032312.1:0-20765 GCA_004025085.1 Thryonomys swinderianus
TCAGGGCTGGAGTTTGTATGCTCTCCTGAGAGTTGTCACCCTTGCCTTTCTTCCTCAGAGCCTCTTCTTTCATGGGCAGTGACAGACAGCTCTGCAACCCACATGAGACACAGATGTGCTATGGAAGGGGCAAGAAGTAGTGGGTTGTCTGAGGTGCACAGATGCTGGGTCTGACCCTATGTGTTCTCCAGCATTTCCTGACTAAATCTCCTTTCTCTTTTTCCAGTTTTGGTGATATAAAGCTATTGTCTTTCTGGGTTCTACTCTTTGGCAGTTCATAGGTTGAGGGGGACGTGGGCATCTAAGGCCTGTCTGGTCAAACTGGGGGTTGGAGAAAATAAGAGATGAGAATAGCTGTTTGCTGTCCCTTCTTAACAGTAAGTACAAACACAGGAAAAGGAAGGCAAATTATTTTGCTGCTAGAAATTGCTCCTAAGGGCATCTCCTGAATTTGCACTCCTGAAGGGAATCTACACAATGGTGAATGAGTGTCTTTTTCTTGTTACCTCCTTTCTCTCTTCTTATAGACCCTGTTGTTTTTGGAGTGATTCCTCCTCTTCTTATGTCTCTTTTCACTTTCTCTTACTGACCTTTCTTTTTACGTACTTTTTTCTTTCAATATCTTATTAATCTCCTCTTTTCCTCTTCCTCTCTACTGGCTTGAGGGGCTCAGGTTGAAGAATGGAAAATGCAAGGAAAGGAATGTAGCTCAGCAATGGAGCCCCTCCCAGGCAAGCCCAAGGAGCTGAGTTAAATTCTCAATATCAAAAAAAAAAAAAAAAGAATGGAAGATGCAGGACCAGTGAAAAGTTAAGGTGAAGGGCTGATATGGGCCAGGAGAGGGCTGACAAGGTTCATAGAGCCTTTCTGACTCCAAAAGAATATTGTTGATACAAAGTGGTTCCTTTTGTGTTATTTCTAGGAAGAAAATGTACTCAACAGGTAAGCACACAGCAGAAAAGTTCTACAGTTTGAAAATGGGAGAAATACCATGTGAGATACTAGAACCAATTCCCAAGTTGTATTACAGAATGTGGGCATTAGTCAATCAACAAATATTGACTGAAGACATACTATATACCAGATACACTTCTGGAAGCTTAAGATCACACTATGAACAAAAGTGGAATCAAGGAATAAAGTTCTAGTAAGAAAGTGAAGAAACAAATCCATGCAAACACAACATAGCATGTCTTGTGGTTTTGCATGTTGTAAGAAAATAAAGGTAGGAAGGATTCAGAAATGGAAGGTGGCCTGCAACTCTATTTGGGGTATTGAGGAAAAGCTTTGCTGAGATGGTAAGGGGGAACAAGGAATAAAATGGAGCCTTCTGCAATAGGTAAGAGAGAGAGTACTAAAGTGTCCATGGCCTGCAGTGTGGCAGGAATGACAGGAAGTGAGGAATGGCAGTGAGGCTGGGGTAAGGAATAATGGGGAAAGCAGAAGGAAAGAAAATTTCTGGGAGGATATGACCAAGTACTATTTTTTTTTTCCTGGAGACTATGGTTTTTACTCATGCACAGATACGTTCCTTTCAGTGTTGTGTGTCAATAGAAGAACAAACTGGCCAATCCAGCTAGGCATTATTGTAATTAACCAGAGAAGCAATGGCTATGGTGTGGGTAGGTTGGCTGATGGGAGTGGGAAGTATTCAGGGATGGACATATTTTGGAAGAAGAATCAGAATTACTTGCTTCTCCTTTCTTTCTTGCAGTACCAGGGATCAAACTCAAGATCTTGCACTTGCCAGGCCAGGCAGGCACAGCACCTCTGAACTATATCCCTGGCCACACATCACTTTCTGATAGTTAGGGTGTATGTCTGAGGTAAAGTGAGGAGTCAAGGGTGACCTCAATGTTATGGACAACTGAACAGACTTACTGAGCTGGGAAGGAGGTGGGACAGGTATTTCTTCAGGGAGATTAAGATCTTTCACCACTTTAGGGAGGACAAAACCTTTGGATATACAAAAAGAGGTGTTAAATACGCAGTGAGTATAATAATCTGAGGCCAAGAGAGCCATTCAGGCTGGGCAGAGAAATATCATTCATTAATCATTTAGTATCATAGTATAAAACAGTGGGAGGAGAAAGAGAAATGGAAAATACATGTCCCTGAAGCTGCATGTATCCAATTGCCTCTGTGTCCTATTGGTAGGGCTGAGTATCCTCAGCACAAGGAGGAATTTGCACTGTAAGAGCTCAGGAAGACCTAGGTTGTTTGGCAGATTGGTTGATCATAGGGCTAATATGGCTAAGTTGGTGCTTTAAACTGTGGAAACAGCTATTTGTTCTGATGTGAAATCCCATTACAGTTGGTGTCATTGTTTAGAAAGAAATCTGGAAACATCTTTTGGGGCAAAAGTCAGGACATACTCTCTTACATAGGAAAGTGAGTGAGGTAGCTAACTCTCTAGTCACTGAGCTAGCCCAGGCCACCATAGTTTAGGAAATTACCTTGGATCATTGGTGACCTGTGTAAATTACCTAACTTCATCTTTGCAGTGATGTATGACAGGCATGAATATACCATTCATTCAGAACTTTCTCATGATTTGAAATTAATTAAAACTCAGCTGGGTGTGGTGGTGCATGCCTGTAAGCGCTTGGGTGGTTGGGGCAAGAGGATCACTCCAAGTTTAAGGCCAGCCTGAATTACACAGCTAGACCCTGTCTCAAACAAAACAAATGAAGAAAAAAACCTGTCTCTCATAGAAAGGAATTAAGTAGAAGTTTCCCTGCAATTAAAGGAGACTTTCTACTTGTGTAGATGCAACCTGTAAAATCGCATATCACTTCATTGTGAATCATTTTATTCAGGCAGAATATATGTATTGTGATCATACTATGAACAGGCACAATAGCACCTGATACATGTCATGGGAAGAAATAAATCTTGCTTATATTATAGTGAGACAATACAGAAAATAAAGAAAATGTTAGAATGTATGCAATCAAGTATGTAAGTTTTTTTCCCCTCCCTTGGTAACAGGGACTGAATCTAGGACCTTGTACTTTTGAGGCAAGCACAGCACCGCTGAACTAAATCACCAGCCCCAACTTAAACTCCAGTCCCTGAATTTCTTGAGATCAGACAATGTGATGGAAAAGAAAAAGTATCACCAGGAGAAATTTCACCAGGAAATTTATTACATATGATTTATATTGTAGCAAAATGACAGGAAGTGTTATGAGAATGAACTCAGATGGCTTAAGGATAAAAGCCAGGACACCAGGGAAGAGAGCTGAGAGAGGGTGGTTGGCTCGGGCCAGGATACTTGAAGTGGGAGTAATAAGAGCTGATTAAATTCTGAAAAACCCTGAATCTAGAACCAAGATGTTTTCTGATGCTTGAATCTATGAATGAAAGAAATATTGGGATAAAAATGATTACAACACTTTTGTTCCAAACAAAATAAAGGCTCAGGAATAACCCAGGTCTCCATTATCTTCCCTCTCTGTAATGTATAAATCTCTTGGACAGGAAATGGTCAAAGTATTGGTTAAAGTTGATTTACCAAGTTCAAGCTAACAAGAATCAGTGGAATTTTGCCTACTGACTTAAGATTGTCCAACAGTCCTGTGACGCCCAAAAAACTTCAGTTTCTACTTTCCTAGTATAGATATCTACAGATGTAAATGTGCAGTCCAACTCTGTATAGCAGAAGCCCTATCTTATGTTTCCTATGAACATGAAAGAGCATTTTCTTGTATTTCCCAAAGCATATATTTTGAACTCATGAATTAAAAAATGATGTATCTGATTGAGGAAGATTTCAGAGAAAGCCTTTACTCAACCTCTGAATTTCTTTGTCCACTTTCTCAGGTGACTGTGAACAACTAAATCATGGGAGTATGGTCAAACCAATCATCTATAGATGGATTCATCCTCTTGGGTATCTTCTCCCACAGCCAGACTGATCTCATCCTCTTCTCTGCAGTTATGGTTGTCTTCACAGTGGCCCTTTGTGGAAATGTTCTCCTCATCTTCCTCATCTACATAGAACATCAACTTCATACACCCATGTACTTCTTTCTCAGTCAGCTCTCCTTCATGGACCTTATGTTGATCTGTAATATTGTGCCAAAGATGGCAGTCAACTTCCTGTCTGGCAAAGGGTACATCTCTTTTGTGGGGTGTGGTATACAAATCGGATTTTTTGTCTCTCTTGTGGGATCTGAAGGACTATTACTGGGACTCATGGCTTATGACCGCTATGTGGCCATTAGCCACCCACTTCACTATCCTATCCTCATGAGTCAGAGGGTTTGTCTCCAGATTGCTGGGAGTTCCTGGGCCTTTGGGATACTAGATGGAATAATTCAGATGGTGGCAGCCATGAGCCTACCCTACTGTGACTCAAGGAATGTAGATCACTTCTTTTGTGAGGTGCCAGCTTTACTGAAGCTTGTCTGTGCAGATACATCCCTTTTTGACACCCTGCTGTTTGCTTGCTGTGTCTTCATGCTGCTCTTTCCATTCTCCATTATTGTGGCCTCTTATGCTCGCATCCTGGCAGCTGTGCTCCAAATGCACTCTGCTCAGACCCGAAAAAAGGCTCTGGCAACATGCTCTTCCCATCTGACAGTGGTCTCCCTCTTCTATGGGGCAGCCATGTTTATCTACCTGAGACCAAAGCATTATCGGGCCCCTAGCCATGACAAAGTGGTCTCTATCTTTTACACAGTGCTTACTCCTATGCTGAACCCTCTCATTTACAGCTTGAGAAACAGGGAGGTGGTGGGTGCACTGAGGAGAGCACTGAACCATTACAGTATTGGTACCCAGCCCTGAACACAAAGGCATCTGGTGCCTGTCTAACTCCCGGATACAGAGCATTGATAAGTCTGTTATCTCTAATCCATGTCTGTTCACTCATCAGTAAGTGAGAATCATAACACTTTCCTCTACAGCACAGGGATTTTGTAAGGGTTCCCTACATGTACATCTAAGGCCTCACGAGAGTGTAATGCACTGCTATGATTTTCATTATTAATGTTTGTTACATCCTGAAATTAAATTTACTTATTTCTTAATTCATCTTGGCTATAATTAACTTTTACTGCATCTTCACTAAGTGCTGGACACTATCCTATTTTTCTGTTTTAGTTTTTAATTTTAATTTTTTTTTTTGAGACAGGGTCTCAATTTGTAGTTCAGGCTGGCCCTGAGCTCACTATGCAGCCCAGGCAAGCCTTGAACTCAGCAATCCTCCTGCCTCTGACTCCCAAATGCTGGGATTACAGGCATGAGCCACCACTCCTGGCACTGTGGTATGTGGTACTGATTGCTGGTGGGTGTGAGCTGCCATGCCCCATATTGTTGTATGTGGTTTCCAGGGATCAAACCAGGGACCTTGCACTTGGTAGATGGGCACCAGAACCACTGAGCTAAATCTCTGGGCTTTCTATTTTATTTTTATTTTTTATTTTTTTGAGACAAGGTCTTGCTATGTAGTTCAAGCTGGGCTTGAGCTTACTGTGTAGCATAGGCTGGCCTCGAACTCATGGTAATCCTCCCGCATGAGCTTCCCAAGTGTTGGGATTACAGGCATGTTCCATCATGCCTGGCTGCCCTATTCCTTAGGCACATTTTATATTTTATTTAACAGATGATCTAGGCTAAACAATATGGTTATCTTACATGAAAACTTTCCAGATGGCAGAAATTGGGTCTTTGCAACTGCCTTAAGTAGTGCTTAGTCTTCTCTCATGTTGTATTAGAGATTATATAAAGCCTTATATAAGAACTAAAAAATATGTCTCCACTATTAAGAGATATTGTCTGTAGGGCAAATGTTTTCCTCATTTGTATATTACCAGTACCCAAACTTATATACAGTACTTACTCTAATAAAACCTTTGTTGAAAGAAGATGAAATGAGGTAGTAGAAGTGAAAGTACAGTTTGTGTGTGGCAACTGATTTCTACAGAGCTACATCTTCAGCCCAGAAGGCATTTTTGTTCTTCTTCTTCTTTTTTTTTTTTTGAGAAGACATTTTTAAAAACCTCCTTCACATGTCAGATTTGCTGTCACAGCTTTAATTAATTTCAGACATGTAAGGTTTTTGTTTCGTTTTGTTTTGTTTTGAGACAGGGTCTCACTTTGTAGTTCAGGCTGGCCCTGAGCTCATTATGTAGCCCAGGCTAGCCTCAAACTCACAGCAATCCTCCTGCCTCTGCCTCCCAAGTGCTGGGATTATAGGTACGAGCCACCACACCCAGCACTGTTGTGTGTGGTACTGATTTCTGGGTGGTGGGCATGAGTCACCACGCCTGGCATTGTAGTATGTGGTTACTGGGGATTGAATTTGGGATCTTGTGCTTGCAAGGTAAGACACTGGAACAACTGAGCTAAATCCCAGGCCCTCGTTTTATTTATTTTTGAGACAGGGTCTTGTTTTGTAGTTCAGGCTGGACCTATGCTCATTGTGTAGCCCAGGCAAGCCTGGAACTCACAACAATCTTCCTGCCTCTGCCTCCTGAGTGCTGAGACTACAGGCATAAGACATCAACCTTGGCATTGATTGTGGTATGTGGTTACTGGAGATTGAATTTGGGACCTTGCTCTTGCAAAGCAGTTGCCAGAATCACTGAGCTAAATCCCCAGCCCAGTCCTTTAAGATTTGCAATAGTAAAACTACATCTATTTTGGAGGATGAATATGGGAACAGAAAGATATAATTGGGACATTATTTTAAAATGTGCCTTAGTCAGAGTCTAATCAGAAATTAAACCACTTTGGTTATTCCAACAGAATTTTTAATGTAAAAAATTCTTATCCATGCAGTGGAGAAGTAAAGGGATAAAGCAAAAAGCCTCAGGATTACAGAGGAAAAAATTATCAAATGAAACTCCCATCCCTAGGACAAGGGAATAAAAGCTGGAGACACAGAGCTGTTGAAAACTGGCTTTCTCAGAGCCCAAATACCTGAGGAGTGAACAATGACCAGCTGTCATTTGTGTTCCACAGGCCTCCTGTAGGCTGTCACCCATGTCTCTGAATGTCTCCCTGCCCTGACTTGTGATGACACTTCCTTAGCCCAGAGAAAGTCTTTCTCTTGCAGAGACGGGAGCCAGACTGGGTGGCATGTGACTGGTTCTGATGGCCAATGTGATACAGCAAAATCAAGAATTTACAAAAGAATCTCAGCCTACACTGCTCAGAAATGGCTGCTCTTCAGTTAGTACTTTTTTTTCCTGAAGGGCAAGATGAGAATAATTCTAACATAACTGTTATGATTTGGATCTTAAGAGTCTCCACCAAAGTTCACAGGTCCAGAAATGGAGCTTTGGAAGGTTACTAGGTCATGAAGCTGCTAACCTCTGCAGTGAATTAATTCACTGATAAGTTCATAGCTGAATGGGTTAAAAAGTAGGGCCTGTCTGAAGGAGGTGGGTCATGGTGAGAGTGACCTGTAAAGGTGCCTTCCTCTTTCTTTTCCTGCTCTTTTTGCTTCTAGGTTACAAGAATTTAGCAGCTTTCCTCTGTTATGATCTTCTGCCATGGTGTTTCTGCCTGGGAATCAGTTTATGTGAAAAAATTTAGTCTTGCTTGTGGTTTTAGGGGTTTCAATGATCAGCTTACTCTCAGGCAGAAACAATCATGGACTGAAACCTATAAAACTATAAGCAAGAATAAATATTTTCTAACAAAAATTGTATGCCAGTCATTCAGTTCCATTGATAAAAAAATGGACAAATACAGTAACCACCTGGCAGGATAAAAAAAAATGCTGTTGGTATGATTTTGACAGGAAATCACAAAGGAGTTACTTTTTCCCCCTTTTTTCCTATTTTACAATTTCTTACTAGTGTCCCTACTGGCAGATCCTAATGTGAATCTTGCTGAAAAATAGCCCCAGCATCTTCAAATCAGTGTAGGAAAACAATGGATTTAGAACTTTGGTGGTAGCTTCACGAGGGCATGGTTCATCTTGTGGCTACTCAGCCTACACACACACCATTTAAAAATTTTTTAAATTATTTATTGGTATAATTTATATACATCTCACAATCACACATAACATCGGGGAATTTGTACCAACATATGACACAAGTTAATTCTCATTTTTACCCATATTCCTCCCCACCCACACCTCCCCACCCCTTATATACATGCTCTTTTATTTTCTTTCAGAATCATATTTATTCCTTCCCCTCATTACATTCCCACACCAAATTTCCTTTGGAAACTTCCCATTCTACCAAAAACTGTCATACTTTCTAGAGCTCATTTGTATCTACAGGTGCTCCTATCAAAGAAAAGATCCAGTATTTGCCTATCTGTGATCTGTTTATTTCACTTATTAGTGTGTCCTCCAGGATACACACCATTTTTTAAAAAGTTGGTACTGGAGATTGAACCCAAGGCCTTCACACTAAGTTGCACTCTGATGTCCTTTAAATTTTGAGAAGAGAGTCTCCCTTGGTCACTAAGTTACCAGGTCTGGGCTCTAATATGCATTTTCCTGCTCCTGCTGGGATCACATTTGTGCTGGGATTACAAGTGTGTACGATTACACCTAGTTATCACTCAATTAATATTTAAACTTCCATTAAACTGCAACTATAAGATTTGGCTGTTACCTAAAAAATGTAAAATTGTTATTTATATATGAAATATCTGTGCACATGGATGCATTGATAGTATCTGCCTATGGGCAAAGTTAGTTACATAGCATATATACTATCTATCTGAATGTTAGTTATCACCAGATATAAACATACAATATGATGACTCATGCCCACCTCCCAGCAATCAGTATCACACACCACAATGCCAGGCGTGGTGGCTTATACTTGTAATCCCAGCACTTAGGGACATAATAAATATACACAATATAATAAATGTAAATCATACATACAATCAGAATATATAATAGTAAAACGAGAGAAAGGACAAATTGTCTTACCAAGTCAGTATGCCAATGATCATAAATCTACATTTTTTTTGAGACAGGGTGCTGCTTTGTAGTTCAGGTTGGCTCTGAGCTCACTATGTAGCCTAGGCAAGCCTGGAACTCAACAATCCTCCTGCCTCTGTCTCCTGAGTGCTGGGATTACAGGCGTGAGCCACCATGCCTGGTACTGTGGTATGTGGTATTGATTGCTGGTGGGTGTGAGTCACCATGCGCAGCATTGTATGTGGTTACCAGGGATTGAACTCAGGACCTTGTGCTTGTGAGACAGGCGCCAGAACCACTGAGCTAACCCTCTGGCGCAAATCCACATATTTTTAAGAGACAGTTTCACTGTTACCTAGCCTGTCTTCACACTCCCAGGCTCAAGTAACCCTCCTGATTTAGTATCCAGAGTACCTTAATTTATAGGTAGGACCACTGCACCAGGTTATGAAGCCATAATTAATGTTTAAAACTTTCTTACTCTACTTCCCACTTCCTAGTGCCTTTATCCTTCACTAAACCTCACCTGTTTGGAATAATCTAACCTGGTGGTATAATCTTCACCTTCATTCAACAGATCTTGTGCCATTGCATGTTGGAAATGATTAACTTTCTTTTCATTTTAGGGGAGCACATAGTTCAGTCTGCTTTAAATCTCAAAAGACTATTTGGAATTGGACTTGGACTTTTGAGCAATGTTGAAATGGTTAGGATTTTAGCAACTCTTAGAGAAGTACTAAATGCCTTCTGCATGACTTTCGAGGGCTAGGGATGAAAAATGGTTTATATCTGGATATCCCTCCAAAGCTTCCTTTGCGTATAGGTAGGACTTTTGGGAGGTGGCTGGACTATGGATATGCAATACTAAATTGTCCACTGATGGACAAGGTGGATAATGGATTTACAGCAGAGTAACCAACCTTTATTGGCAACACCAAATATGGGCTCATATCTAGGATCAAATAAAAAGGGATGGAAGAAGAAAGACATGTTGCTTCCTGTCTGTCATTTCATGGACTGTTCTCCCTTGTCATACCTCTCTTCCATGTTTCCTTACCTTGAAGCCAGCTGGGTACAGGCTGAAACCTCTCCAAACTGAGCTAACATAAACTCGTCCTCTTTCTTGTGGGTGCTGAGTATAGCGCCTTACAGACAAGGTAACTAAGACGATGGCACAGTGGTTTTCTAACATATATGAAGTCCTGGATTTGATTCTCAGCACTAAAATAAATATATAAATAAATAAATAAACAAATAAATATCTCATAGAGTTTTAAATAACCAGGTGGTTAATGAAGATTCAGTATAATAAGAAGAGATAGGGATGGAGAAATGATAATAACTGGTTACTGTGACACAGAAAAGAATAAGAAGTTCTGCTGTGCCGTTGCATGGTAGGATGACTACTAACATCAATAATATTTCGTCTACTTCACAAAGACAGAAGCAAGTATTTTAAAAGTTTTCATCATAAATTCTAAATATTTGAGAAAATAGATTTAAACATTCCTCTATATGTCTATCAAATGATTATATCATCCATTAGTATGTATAATTATGTCCTATCTATATTTTAAATAAATTTAACTGTATAAAATAAAAAAATTTCCAATTGCTGCTTCTTATTTTTGCCATTTTGCTGATTGTCTTTAATATTTCTTTTTTTAATTGAATTTTTTATTGGTATAATTTATATACATCTCACAATCACATATAATATTGGGGAAACGGTATATGACACAAGTCAATTCTCATTTTTACCCATATCCCTACCCACCCACACCTCCCCATCCCCTATATACATGCTCTTTTATTTTCTTTCCAAATCATATTTATTCCTTCCCCTCATTTACATATTCACACCAAATTTCCTATGGAAATTTCCTATTTTACAAAAACTGTCATACTTTCTAGAGCTCATTTGCATCTACACGTGCTCATATCAAAGAGAAGATCCGGTATTTGCTTATCTGTGATCTGTTTATTTCACTTGTTAGTGTATCTTCCAGGTGTATCCATTTTCACATAAATGAATTGATCTTGTCATTTTCTATGGCAGAATAATACTCCATTTTATTTTTAAAAATACATCTTCTTTAACCACTCTCCAGCTGATGGGAATTTGGATTGTATCCAAGATTGAGCTATCACAAACTGAGCTGCTATGAACAAGGGTGTACATCTGTCTTTCCAAAGTGATTTCAAAATTCTTGTGGGTATATTCCTAGCAGGGGGATAGCACGATCAAATGGGACCCCTAGTCCTAGTTTTCTGAGAAATCTCCACACAAATTTCCACAATGGTTTCACAAGTCTGCAATCCCACCAACAGTGGAGAAGGGTTCCTTTCTCCCCACAGCAATGACAGCATTTATTGTTGGTTGATTTTGTAATCGTGGCCATTCTTTGTGGAATGAGATAATATCTCAGTGTTGTTTTCATTTGCATCTCTCGAATGACCAGTGATGTTGAACATTTCTTCAGATGCTTCTTGGTTGCTTTGACTTCTGCCTCTGAGAAGTGTCTGTTCATTTCAGATGCCCATTTTTGAATTGGGTCTTTAAACTTGGGGAGGCTGATCTGTTTGAGTTCTTTATATATATTGTAGATAATAGCCCTTTGTCTGATAAACAGCTAGTAAATATTTTCTCCCATGTTGTTTGTTGTCTTTTTGCAGTGCCAGTGACTTCTTTTGCTGTGCAAAAGCTTTTCAGTAGGATGAGATCCCATTTGTTAATTCTTTCTGCTAGTTCTTGTGCTATAGAGGTTTTATTCATAAAGTCTCTGCCTAAGCCAATGTCTCCAAGAGTTTTACCTAGCCTGTTTTCCAGCAGGCTTATGGTTTCTGTTTTAATGTTTAAGTCTCATACCCATTGTGAATTTAGTTTTGTGCATGGTGAAAGAGATAGGTCTAGCTTTAGCTTTTGGCAGGTTAAAGCCCAGTTTTCCCAGCACCATTTGTTAAAGAGGCTGTCTTTCCTCCATTGGGGATGTTTGGCTCCTTTGTCAAAGATAAGGTGGCTTAGTGTTCCGGGGTTGTTTCTGGATCTTCTAATCTATTCCACTGGTCCTCAGGTCTGATACTTTGCCAGTACCATGCAGTTTTTTTTTTTTTTTGAGACAGGGTCTCACTTTGTAGTTTGGGCTGGCTCTGAGCTCATTATGTAGCCTAGGCAAACTTTGAACTCAGCAATCTTCCTGTCTCTGCCTCCTGAGTGCTGGAATGCCAGGTGTGAGCCACCACGCCTAGCACTGTGGTATGTGATATTGATTGCTGGTGGGCATGAGTCTCCATGCCCAGTATTTTATGTGGTTTCCAGGGATCAAACTCAGGACCTTGCACTTGCGAAGCAGGCACCAGAACCACTGACCTAATCCTCCGGCCCACCATGCAGTTTTTATCACAGTGGCTTTATAGTAGTGTTTTAATTGGGGATTGTAATACCCCCTGCCATGTCGTGGTTGCCTAGAATTGCTTTTGCTCTTCTAGGTTTCTTGTGGTTCCAGATGAATTTTTGTATTATTTTCTCTAGCTCTGTGAAGTATAGCATTGGAACTTCAATTGGAATTGCATTGAATCTGTATAGTAGTTTTGGGAGTAGAGACATTTTCACAATGTTGGTTCTCCCTACCCAGGAACAAGGGATGTCTTTCCACTTTCTGATCTCCTTTTCTATCTCATTTTTCAGAGTCCTATAGTTTTCAGAGTAGAGGTCTTTCACTTCCTTTGTTAGGTTGAGTCCTAGATATTTCATTTTTCTGGGTGCTACTGTGAAAGAGATTGACTCCCCAATTTCTCTTTCAGTGAGTTTGTTATTTGTGTAGACAAAGGCTGTTGATTTTTGAGCATTGACCCTGTATCCAGCAACACTACCAAATTTGGTAATTAAGTCTAGCAGTCTTTTGGTTGAGTTTTTAGGATCCTCTACATAGAGTGTCATATCATAAGCAAATAATGACAGTTTAACTTCTTCCTTTCCTATCTTTATTCCTTTTATATCTTTGTCCTGCCTGATTGCTATGGCTAATGTTTCCAGCACTTTATTGAACAAGAGTGGTGACAATGGGCATCCTTGTCTTGTTCCTGATGTAGTGTAAAGGTTTTCAGTTTTTGTCCATTGAGTATGATGCTGGCTGTTGGTTTCTCATAAATAGCATGTATTAAATTGAGATAAAATCCATCAATTCCAATTTTCTGTAGGGTTTTGATCATAAATGGGTGTTGGATTTTGTCAAATGCTTTTTCTGCATCTATTGAGACAATCATATGGTTTTTGTCCTTGAGTCTGTTAATATAGTATATTACATTTATTGATTTATGTATGTTGAACCAGCCTTGCATCCCTGGGATAAATCTGACTTGATCAGGGTGTATGATTTTCTTGATAATAGTCTGTACTCTGTTTGCCATTATTTTGTTGAGGATTTTTGCATCAGTGTTCATTAGAGAGATTGGCCTGTAGTTTTCTTTTTTGGTGGGATCCTTCCCTGCCTTTGGAATCAAGGTGATGGTTGCTTCAAGGAATGATTTGGGGAGTACTGCTTCCTCTTTGATTTCATTAAAAAGATTGAGAAGTACTGGTATTAACTCTCTTTAAAGGTTTTGTAGAATTCAGCAGTAAAGCCGTTAGGACCAGGGCTTTTTTTGTTGATAGGTTTCTTATTACATTTTCAATTACCCAGATTGATATTGGGTTGTTTAACATTTTTATATCCTCTTCATTCAGCTTTGAAAGTTCATGTTTCTAGGAATCTATCCATTTCTTCTAGATTTTCCATCTTCTTAGAGTATAGATTTTCAAAGTATGTGTTTATTATCCTTTGGACTTCTGGATCTGTGCTGATTTCCCCATTTTCATCCCTTATAGCATGGATTTGAGCCTTTTCCTTCCTTTGTTTAATACAGTTGGCTAAGGGTCTGTCGATCTTATTCATCATTTCAAAGAACCAACTCTGTGATTCATTTATTGTTTATATTGTTCTCTTTGTCTCCATTGCATTAATTTCTGTTCTGATCCTTATAATTTCCTCTCTAGCATGTGCTTTGGGTTTGCTTTGCTCCGCTTTTTCTAATTGTCAGAGGTTCATCATTAGATTGTTTATTTCAGTTTGCTCTATTTTCCAAGTGTAGGCATTCACTGCTATGAATTTCCCTCACAGAACTACTTTCATTGTGTCCCATAAATTCCTGTATGTTGTGCTGGGGTTGTCGTTTAGTTGTAGAAACTGTTTAATTTCTTCTTTAATTTTTTTGTGGCCCATTGGTTGGTCAACATAGTGTTGTTCTATTTCCATGTGTTTGTGAGGATCTTGGAATTTCCTTTCAAGGCACTATGGTCTGATAGTATGCAGAGGATATCTTTGATTCCTTTGCATTTACTTAAGCCTGTTCTATGGACTAGAATGTGATCTATTTTGGAGAATATCCATGAGCAGCTGAGAAGAAGGTATATTCTTGCTCTGTAGAGTGAAAAATTCTGTAGGCATCTAATAAGTCCATTTGCTCAAAAGTTTGATTTAGCTCAAGTATTTCCATATTGATTCTTTCCAGTGGATCTGTCAATTTGTGACTGTGGAGTATTAAAGTCTCCAGCTACTATTGTATTCGTGGTTAGCTGGCTTTTCATGTCCAGCAATGTTTGTTTTATATAGTTGAGTGCATTAGAGTTTGGTGCATAAATATTTATGATTGCTATTTCTTTCTCTTGGATAGTTCCTTGTACGAGGATATAGTGACCTTCTTTATCTCTTTTAGTCAGTTTGGGTTTGATATTTATTTTATCTGAAAACATGATAGCCTCTCCTGCTTTTTTGCAGTTTCCTGTGGCATGGAGGATTGTTTTCCAACCTTTTATTTTCAGCCTATGGGTTTCCTTCTGAATTAAGTGTATTTCCTGTATGCAGCAGATTGTAAGATATTGCTTCTTGATCCAGTCTGCTAGTCTTGTCTTTTAATTGGCCCATTGAGTCCATTGACATTAATGGTTATGACTGATATGGACATATTCAGAGCTGCCATGTTTCCCTGTTCTTGGTTTTTTCTTCCTTGCTTTTCCACTTTTGTATTTAGTTTCTTGTTCACCCCAATGAATTCACTCTCCTGGGTCTTGTGAGTATGGAATTTTCTGTATTTTTTCCAAGATGTTCTTTAGAATGTTTTAGAGTGCTGGTTCTGTATTTGTGAAGTTTTTCAGTGTTCTTTATCATGGAATTATCTTATTTCCTCATCTATTCTGAAAGATAGTTTTGCAGGATACAACAGTTTAGGTTGGAGGTTATTTTCCTGCAATGCTTGAAATACTTCCCTCCACAGTTTCCTTGTATTGTTTGTGTTGAAAAGTGTGCTGTGATCCTAATGGGCTTCCCTTTGTAGGTGATTTTCTTTCTTTCTCTTACTGCTTTCAATATTTCATTCATTTGTGGTGCATCTGGAACCTTGATAATTATATGTCTAGGTGTAGATATTTTTATGTCATGGACTTTTGGAGTCCTATAGGCCTCATTTATCTGTATGTCCATTTCTTTTCCTGTGAAGTTTTCTGTTGTTATCCCTGACAATAGCTTTTTTATGTCTTTTACACTGTCTCCTGCTTCCAATCAGTCTTATATTATTTTTCTTTGAGTCATCTAGAAGCTGTTCAATTGATTTCTCATGGTCCCTTGCTCTTTTCCATAGATTATATCTTTTCTGCTCATTGGCTGCTATGCTGTCCTCTAGGCCTGAGATTTGGTTCTCTGCTTCATTCATCCTACTTCCCAAGGTTTCATTCTCCTTCATCACTCACTAGAGCTCTGCTTGAAGCTGTTTAAAAGATTCCATTGCTTCTGTTATCTTGGATTCTATCATCTCACTGATCTCTTCTTTAATGATGTTTTTCACAGTAGATAGTATCTCTGTTTTGATCTCAGATATTAGTTCTGATTTCCATTTTAGTAGATCTGCTTTAGTTATCATCTCCAAGTCCTGGTGTTTGAGTTTGTTTGCCTTATTTCCCTTTTCTCTGAGTTTCCCTGTGGTGGTGATCTTTGTGTCTGATTATGTTTGTTTGTTTGTTTTGATACAGGGTCTCACTTTGTAGTGCAGGCTGGCTCTGAGCCCACTCTGTAGCCTAGGCAAGCCTTGACTCAACAACCCTCCTGTCTCTGCCTCCTGAATTCTGGAATTACAGGCGTGAGCCACCAGGCCCAGCACTAGGGTATGTGGTATTGATTGCTGGTGGGCGTGCATCTCCACACCCAGCATTGTATGTGGTTACCAGGGATCCAACTCAGGACCCTGCGCTTGTGAGGCAGGCACCAGAATCACTGAGCTAACCCTCCAGCCCTCTTTGTGTCTCATTTTTTGTATATTTTCTCATTTCTACTCTTTTGTTGTTACTAATGCTATTTGTTTGATTCTTTGCCTGATGACAGGGCAATGTTTGTTGCCAGTCTCTTTCTTTCTATTATGTGGGGCCCTTTGGATGTGGCACCTTTCTGATGTGTCCTCCTTTAATCTGTAATGACCCTTCAGATTTTTCAGTTCTAACACATCATGGGAGGAATTTGAGCAGAATAATCACATCATCCTTGTTACCATAATACAGTCAGTGCCAATATCAGCATTACACACAGTTAAATAAAATGAAAAGTTTTGTTCATTTCAATTCTGAAGACTTTGAGCTCATGAGTTATCTCTATGTCCATATGCCATAATTTAGAACTAATCAGAATTGTGTATACAACATGTAGATTGTAAATGTACCCCCCCAGACCCCTTTGGGGATAAAAGGTCACTGGGGGTTGGGGAGGCAGGGAGACAGGAAGAGAATGAAAAATAAAGATCACCTAGACTAGAGTACCTCACATATGCCAGTGGGTAATAGAGGATAAACAGACGTATATAAAAGAGTACCAACTGTATGCTATAAGACCAATGGAGACTTTGCATGCCTTCTTATAATAGTACAGGAGAAGAAATAGGGCAGCCTAAGAGTCTTTTACTTCTGGGTATTGCTTCTGACAGGAAGATAAGAGAGGGTATGGGGACAAGAGGTGAATAGACGGATCAAGAAGTAGATGGCAAAATAAAAGCTAGATTCCCCTTTTTTATCTTGCCTGGTCTCTTGGTGCCACGCCAGTGTGGAGGGCCATAGGAAATGGCTCCGGCTTCTCTCCAGCCTGGGTTCCCACAACGCAGCTTTGGGGTGGGGTGGGGGCTGGCCAGGAGGCCTCAAACCTCTGCTGTGGGAATGGTGCCCAGGGGTACCTGAGTCTCCAGGATGGAGCAGGGCTGGTCGGCAGGCCTCAGTCCTCCAAGCCGGGAACAGAATGGGACCCCGGGTACCTGAGTCTCTGGGGTGGAGCAGGCCATTCGGCAGACCTCAGTCCTCTGTGCTGGGAATAGAATGGCCCTTCTAATATTTCTTAATATGCTCATTTTGGCAGCACATATTCTGACATTTCTTAGTGTTTATCAGAGAAATTTTTATTAATGCTCTACCTTTATGCCAATGTAATTTGAATTAATAATAACTTAGTTTCAATAACATAAAAGCCTGTTTCTGTGAAGCTCTATATTGTTATCACAGTTTGCTTCTTTAGATGTTATATCAATTGACACAGGCTTATACGTACTATTTAATACATAGAATTTTAAATGAAGTAGGAAATAAAGTTACAAATCAAAATTAAAATACTACTGACTTTTACACATATTCACTTATTTTTGCCAGAATTGTTTATTTCTTCAAAACATTTTTAGATAGAAATAATTTTAGATAGAAATAATAGATTAGGAAATAATGCTTTTTTTTTTTTTTTTTGGTTTTTTGAGACAGGGTCTCGCTTTGTAGTTCAGGCTGGCCCTGAGCTCACTATGGTGCCCAGGCAAGCCGCCGCGAACTCAGCAATCCTCCTGTCTCTACCTCCCGAGTGCTGGGATTACAGGTGTGAGCCACCACGTCTGGCATTGTGGTATGCGGTGTTGATTGCTGGTGGGCGTGTCTCCACGCCCAGCATTATATGTGGTTACCGGGGATCAAACTCAGGTCCTTGCGCTTGCAAGGCAGGCACCGGAACCACTGAGCTAACCCTCCAGCCCCAAGAAATAATGCTTTTTTATTTCTTTTCTTTTGTTTTTGTTTTGGGGTGACAGGGTCTTGCTTTGTAGTTCTGGCTGGCCTTTAACTATATAGCCCAGCCCAGCCTCAAACTTGTAGTGATTTTCCTGCCTCAGCTTTCCTAGTGCTAAGGTTTTGTTTCATTTCTGATGAATAATTATCACCAACATTCATTTTAGGGCAAGTGTACCAAATGAGTTCCTTCAGTTTACATTTATCTGGAAATGTCTTAATTTCCTTTTCATTGGGAATGATAGTTTTGCCAGATATAGTTTTTTTCTGACAGTTTTTTCTTTCAGTGGCTTAAAATGTTTAAGCTATTCTTTACTGATCACCATGATTTTTAAATGTGCACTCTGCTGTTACTCTTATAGATCTCATGTATGTGCTAAATCACTTGGCTCTGCTATCAATATTCTTGGCTTCTAACAATTCTTTCCTTTTTCTTGGCTTCTAGGTGGAAGCCAGATAAATGAAAGCATAAAGGGCTTCAGGCTAGATGGAACAGGAAGACCTATTTGAGTATGACATTAGATCTTCTATATTTCTAAATCAAGGTCTCAAAATGTAATTTCTATTCATTGGACTATAAGTTTCTAACATTGGAAACAATGGCAGTAACTGAACTGGGCCACTTGGAAATATATGGATTGCTAAAGTCATGTCAGTTTATTTTATTTTTTTGCATTCTTTATAGGTACATTTCATATACAGCTCACAATCACACTCAACATTGGGAAATTTCAGTTTCGTACTCCTTGAGTTTAAAGATCCTTGAGTGGTACTGGAGCTGTATGAGAGCTAGAACACCATGTGGCTCCCATGTAGGAATGTAAGTGATGAAGAGGGGAAAAGTTAAACCATGCCCTATGTCTCTCTTGAAATAATTATCATACAGAAAAGTCCATGACCTTGCTGGACAATTCCAATAAAGAGAAGTTTCTCTTGAAGCTGGAGTAGGTACTTTTCTAGAGACAGAAGATGAAAGAAATCATTCTCTGAAGCCAAATCTCACAACAACCTAGTTATTCTCTAGATCTTGCAGCCAGTCTTGATGAGGTTAAAGAAAACAGAAAATCAGTTTTCAAGAAAGATGGTGTACAACTTCAATTGGCAGAAGTACAATTTATAGAAAACTTAAATTTTATTTGAGATTTCATGAGCTGTGTGCCTTTTAAAGATGCCTGTGTTGTTTAAATGTGCTTGTCTCTAAATCAGTGAAGAGTAGTTTGCAGTGAATCATGAAGCATGTTAACACTAAGAATAGTTTTGTAATGTTCTCTTGAATTTGAGTTTTAGTCTTGTAGAGACTGATTTCAAACCTGTAAATCCTGTTTTAAAAAAGTATAATGTTTAATACTATAGAAATAAAACTGGAAAAATTGACCTATGATTTACTTTTTTAAATAACTGAAACACACACATATACACATATACATACACATACAATAAGTCTCTGACTTACAAACATTGAAGTTGCAAACTTTCACAGATACAAATGGATCTTGCTTTACAAACATTCACAGATGCAAAAACTCACGTGTTTGTCAGTGTTAACATGCCTCATGATTCACTGCACTGTCACAGTTAAGGTGTGCTTTGTGCTTATTGTGCAGTGCAGTAATGTATATTGGCACAGGACTCAAAGTTTAGGATGTCTGGAAGCAAGAGGAAAGGCAGTGATGATGTAGAGAGGATGACTAGGAAGTGCAAAGCAAATAATGAAAAGGAAAAATAATTGAGAGACTGGATAAAGGCAATAACATGGTAGATACTGCTTATTTATTTATTTATATATTTATTTTTGAGACAGAGTCTTGTTTTATAGTTCAGGCTGGCCCTAAACTTACTATGTAGCCCAGGAAAGCCTTGAACTCAGCAATCCTCCTGCCTCTACCTCCTGAGTGCTGGGATTAGAGGCCTGAGCCACCACACCTGGCATTGTGGTATGTGGTACTGATTGCTGGTGGGTGTGAGTCACCACATCTGGTGTTGTTGCATGTGGTTACTGGGGATGGAACCAGGGACTCTGAGTTTGCTAGGCAGGCACTGGAACTACTGAGCTAAATCTCTGGTCTAACACTTCTAATTCTTTTTTTTTCTTGTTTTTGAGCTGGAGTCTCACTTTGTGGTTCAGGCTGGGGCTGAACTCACTATGCAGCCCAGGAAACCCTTGAACTCAGCAATCCTCCTGTCTCTGTCTCCCAAATGCTGAGATTACAGGCGTGAGACACCACGTCTGGTTTCTTATTCTTATAAAATGAATCATTGAACCACTAGCACAATTCTCAAGAACAAAGACAAAATAATGAAACATGTGAATTATGCTTTGCTGCTTTGTTAGACTTAAACAAATCTTACTTATAAATGTTCTCTTATAAAAGAACTCATTAGCAAGTGAGGGGACTTACTGTATATACAAAGTGTACTGAAAATGTATACACATTTCAGAAAAAGAAAAACTTGCATAAATATTTTAATAATAATTTACTGAGATAATGTGTGACAAACCCAGGTTACCTTTGGGCTCTATAATTACAAGAGGTGTGCATAGTGGTAGTCATTAGCTTCTAGACATTTAATATTTTTCATTCCCTTAAGTGTGTGCACACATTTTTGGTGGACTCCATAAATAGGTATATATTATATAAATGATAAATTACCTAGCTATTGTTACTCTTAAGTTTGTAGAGCAGAAATGACCAAAAAAAGAACAAAATAATTTTTTTTTTTTTTTTTTTTTTTTTTTTTTTTTTTTTT
>PVIC010032313.1:0-20783 GCA_004025085.1 Thryonomys swinderianus
AATCTTGGAAACAACCAAATGTCCATCAACTGGAGAGTGGATAAAGAAGATGTGGTTTTTTTATAAAATGGAGTATTACTCTGCCATAAAGAATGACAAGGTCGATCCATTTAGGTGCAAATGGAGACACCTGGAGGATATACTAATAAGTGAAATCAATAGATCACAGATAGACCATTACAGGATCTTCTCTTTGACATGAACACCTGTAGATGCAAATGAGCTTTAGAAAGTATGACAGCTTTTATAGAGTGCAAAATTTCTATAGGAAACTTGGTGTGGGAATGTGATGAGGAGAAGGAATAAATATGATACAGAAAGAAAATAAAAGAGCATGTATAAAGGGGGTGAGGAGGGGTGGGTGGGTAGGGATATGGGTAAAAATGAGAATTAACTTGTGTCATATACTGGTACAAATTCCCCAATGTTATACATGATTTTGATATGTATATGAATTGTACCAATAAAGAATTCAATTTATAAAAAAAAAAGTAGATGCAGTATGACCACAGATTCATGTCAGGCTGCCTAGATGTGAACATCATTTACTGGGTACCAACAGCATGTAGTTGGGCAGGTTACTTAACCTCTCTGTGCCCAGATCACTTCATATATCAAATGAGAGTGGCAATAGTCTTTTCCTCTTGTGTTCATTAAGATAATTCAGTATAAACATGGAAAATTCCTTGGTACCTATGAACTTTGTAAATGTTGGCTTCTATTATAATGTACTTTGCTACTGACTTTTCACTTATTTTACCAAAAAAAATTTGCTGGGAGTTTTACACCATAAATTAAATCTTTGTAAGTCAAAATTCCTGTTATTTCACATTTTTTCTCAATAGATATCTGAAGAGAGAATTTTTTTTCCTGCTTATAACAGAGTTTTTCATTTCCTAGCAAGACTACTGGAGAGATTTGGGTTTGACAATAATGCTCTAGAGACAGTGGAAATAAACTTGATTATTGCAAATATCTATGCTCATATTCAAGAGTATTTGAGTTGATGGTATCTTTGTCTGACTGAACTGTTTGCTGAGTCATTCTTTCTTCGATAGAGTGTTATTTTTAGTAATGGACCATTAGCTTCCCTCCTTATCCTGTGTTATATCTTCCTGGCACTCACAAGGGCAAATGTGAATCATTCTTCTGAGGCAACATTCTGAAAATTAGAAGCTGAGGTTGGTTTGTATTAGATACAATTGAAACCATGGTGAAAAGGATATAATCATTTGTGTAGGCAAGATTGCTGCAGGGAGAAAGAAATTCCCATCTTTATCTTTTTGTGTTATTTTCTGAATGCACTTGATTTTTAGTCAGACTCAGAGATATTCATCTCCTGGTTCATTTGTTCATTCCTTCAATTTGCAATGACCCTTTATATAGTTTGTGGTGTAGATATAAAAAGATTCATAATAATTAACTCATGATTCTTTTTGCTTTTATTTTGCTAGCTCTTTCAGAGAGCTGTATTTATTTTTAATTGGGAAGCTTAAGTTTCAGATTTGGGGGTGAAATATTAAAAGCAGATGAATATGATGAGGGGTCATGCCTGTAATTACAGCCTTGGGGAGCCTGAGGCAGGATCATAAGGATTATGAGTTTGAGCCTACAATGGCTAGCGATGCAGCTGTGCTTAAGCACTCCTAGATTCAGGCTTCAGTACTACAAACGGGAAACAGGATCTCAGGATAGGACAAAGGGACATGCTAGAGGACTGTTTCCTCCCATGGGAAGGAGGCTGGGCAGTCAGCTCACAGCAGACTAGAGGCCACCACTGGCAATTCTGGAGTTAAACAGCCTGCTGAAGATCTTACTTTATTTCCTGTACCATCCCAAATTCAATCATCTTTGTCTCCACTTCTCTGCGGCCACTTAGCAGACAAGCAGACTCATTTCACCAACATGATTTCAAATTCTAAAATAATTATCTCTGATGAGAGCCAACTTCCTGTCACTTTGCTTCCTCTTTCTCCTACCAGCCCAGTTTCACCTTCACGGTGGCCTCTGTCCTCCCTCCACTCCTGCACGACTCGATCTATTCCTGACATCACTTTCATCTCCAGCCTGGACCATGTGGCCAACCCCAGGACTCAAGCTCTCACTCTCCAGTGACTCTAACTTGTCCTTTCCCATCCACATTAATTTGTAGACACTGTTTCTGCCTAGTAGAATACCAGTTTCACCATCTTGGCTAGACAACCTAAGTTCCTTTGAAGAGCTATCTAAACTGTCACTTCATCTAGGAGATACTTTCATCTCACACAGCCAAGAGATGGTGACTGCAGTGGCATTTGCTTTTGGGGCTTCCCATCATCTTTTTCACTCTACTGCTACCTAAATTTCCTTTTGAGACCTTGTAGGATTGTTGAGGACCCCCACAGTCCTGATCAAACTCATCAAACTTAGTCCCTGTGAAGTCTGTGGCTCAGAAGGGAAGGTCCTAGAAGGATTGAGTTCCGGTTCATCTCATACCAGCATCTGCCTATTGTCTCTAGAAGATAGCTTTGGACCTGCTTCTGCATTTTTATTCTATAAGCACTCAACAGTCTCCCAATGAGTTTCTTTTGCTTAAATCAAGAAGATATTTCTGTTGGTTTGCACACAAACTCGTTTTGTGCTTATATGATGCCTAAAGCCTGGAAATGCAATTTTATGTAAACAAGACTTTCTTTCCTGCCAAGCTGAGACATTGTCGTTATCACCTTGCTAATCACAATGCTCAGACTGTGTCTGATACACTGTAGGTGTCCAGTACATAACTTACCAAGTAAATAAATGACAGAGAACAAGTTGTCCTCCGCACTCCCCTTTCTCATTCATGTCTGAAACAAGCAGGTATGTCCTTTTGTTCCAAAGGTTCACTTGTAGATATTAACCAAGTAATATTTACCCCAGGTGCCACTCTGGCAGTGCATATTTATGTTTAAGTAATTGGACTGGTAAGTGGTTAATCAACAAGAAAATTCTTCCTAAATTATACCATGACAATGGTATGAATGTTGGAACATATTTTGTTAGGGAAGTCCACCAAGTGAGGGTTCAGCAAGACAAGTCATAGATTCCAATGCCCCCCCATCCTATAGAAAGGTGAACTGCATCCAGTTAATCTCTGCCTTGCAAGACAGCCAGGATGCGGACGCAGGCAGTAAAAAGAATTTACTCAGGTGTTATGGTTTAGATCTAGAATATTCCACAAAACTCTTATGTTCAGAGGGAAGGCTACTGGAAAGTGAAGGCACTATCTCATCAGTGGATTTATTCTCTGATGAGTTCAGCAGCTGAGGGCACTAGGAGGAGATGAGGTCTGGTTAAAGGTCAGTCCCTGCGGCATGACCTGGAGGGGCTTATCTCCCTCATCCATCCTTCCTTCATTCTCTGTTTCCTGGGTGCCATGATGGGAGTAGCTTTCCTCCACCAGACCTGTTCTTCATGTTGTTTTGCCTTAGAACCAGCCAACCAGGGACTAAAACCAGGAAACAAAATAAACCTCTCCTAGAGATGCAGATGAAAACAACACTGAGATTTCATCTCACTCCACAAAGAATGGCTGCTATTGCAAAATCAACCAACAATAAATGCTGGTGAGGCTGTGGGGAGAAAGGAACCCTTCTCCACTGTTGGTGGGATTGCAGACTTGTGCAACCATTGTGGAGATCTGTGTGGAGATTCCTCAGAAAACTAGGACTACAGGTCCCATTCAACCTTGCTATCCCCCTGCTACAAATATACTCAAAGGAATTTTTTAAATCACATGAAAGACATATGTACACCCTTGTTTATATCAGCTCAGTTCAGTGATAGCCCAATCTTGGAAACAACCCAGATGCCCACCAACTGGATAAAGAAGATGTGTTTTTTTTTCATCTGCCATAAAGAATGACAAAATTCATTCATTTATGTGCAAATGGATACACCTGGAGGACACACTAATAAATGAAATAAATAGATTACAGATATGCAAATACCAGATCTTTCCTTTAGTATGAAAACCTATAGATGTAAATGAGTTCTAGAATGTATGACAGTTTTTGTAAAATAGGAAATATCCAAAGGGAATTTGATGTGGGAATGTAATGAGGAGAAAGAATTAATATGATTCCGAAAGAAAATAAAAGGGCATGTATATAAGGGGTGGGGGTTGTGGATGGATAGGGATGTGGGTAAAAATAAGAATTAATTTGTGTCATATACTGGTACAAATTCCCCAATGTTTTGTGTGATTGTGAGTTGTATATAAAATGTACCAATAAAGAATTCAATTTTTAAAAAAATAAACCTCTCCTCTTTTAAACTATGGGTAATGGATAGGGTGTGTCCAGGATGAAGAGACTATGACAAGGATAGAAGTAAAGATAAATGTTTGTTCAGGACAAATCACACTATCAAGGAGGACAGTGAGCCCTTGGTAAGGGATGCTGCATGGGAATCATGTTTATCTCCAAAACTCCAAATAAGTTTACATTTTAAGATACTGAGGATTGAGACATCAACATAATGGCTCTTAGGGGAACACAACTCAGGCCATAACAGTATCTAAGCAAAACAGAGTAGTGATGATGAGGGAGTCAGAAAACATTGTGAACTTTCTGCAAATTATATCACTGACAAATATTGAAATATAAACTCTATTAAAGCATTTTGTATGCTTACTGCCATCTTTACTTTTTTATTTTAATTTTATTGGTTCAATTTAGATATACATAATAATCACATTAATCATAGGGAATTTGTACCTGTACATGATATATCTTGAGTCCTCTTTTTTCCTATTCCCCTCCCCTCTCATCAGCACATCTTCTGTCCCTATTTACAAAGGCCTCATTTCAATTTTTTCCTTCTTATTTTTTCCTTTTCTTCCTTCTTTTCCCCCTCCCCCTCCCTAGTTCCCTTTTCCTTTTGAACAAAGTTTTCCTGTTTCCCCTTATCTACTCTAAATTTTGGTCCTTATTTATATTTTCAGTTTCTTACACCAAAGAGATAATGCAACATTTACATGTGTGTCCAATTTATTTCACTTATGTGTATAGACTCAAGGTGCATCCATTTAACCATAAAAGTCTCAAATTTATCCTTATTTATAGCTGATTAGTATTCCTTTGTATTGAAAAACTACGTCTTTTTTTATTCATTCATTACCGGATGGACATTTGCATTGTTTCCAAGATTTAACTCTTACAAACTGTGGTGCTATAAACATGGATACACATATATCACTGTGATATGATTCTTTTAATTCCTTTGTAAAGATACCGAGAAGAATAGGTGATTTGAACAGGACCCCCTAATTCTAGCTTTCCGAGGAACCTCCACATTGATTTCCACAATGTTTGCACCTGTCTGCACGCCCAGCAACAGCAGAGAAGCAAGGCATTCCTTTTTCCCCATACCCTCTCTAGAATTTGTTGTTGGTTGATTTCTTGATATTAGCCATGACCAAAATAAATCCACACCTATGTATACAACAACCATGATTTCAGAAATTCAGCACAAGAGCAGAATATTAAAAGCTGTTATAGAAAAAAATCACCTATAAAGGAAAACACATCAGAATCACAGCAGACTTCTCAACATGAACCCTTAAGACGAGGAAAGCCTGGGGTGAAGTATTTCAAGCCTTAAAAGAAAACAACTTCTGATCCAGATTGATTTATCCCACAAAACTGTCTTTCCAAAACGATGTGAAATAAAATACTTCTGTGACAAAGAACAACTGAAGAAATCTACAACTGACAAACCAGCTTGCTGCCATCTTAAATCAACATCTGGTGCAATTGTCCCTCACTCTTTCATTGCTGAGACTCATTACCCTACACTTTTCTCAACTAAGGGTCAAGCTCCTCTCCAAGCAAACAGGCACCCAGCCAATTATTCAAAGAACTTCATGTAAAAGAAGATCCTTTCTGTCAAGTCTAGAATGATCTCAAAATATTTCCTAACTTCTTTCCCAAATTTGGAAATTGTCAAGCTATATGAAATAAATTAAAAAATCATCAAGATATCTTCATCTGTTGATTGAGTTTCCTTATAGCAAAAAAAAAAAAAAAGCCATTCAATGTATTTGGGAGGCCAAGAAAAAAGAACTATGTATAAAAGTAAAGCCATGGCTAAGAATTTGCAATGGTAAATCATTTCTCGTATGTATATTCATGGAGAGTCAAACTCAAAATTTATTTTCACACTTCTGAAAGCATAGTAATGGGAGCAATTGCTATTCCACACACAGACTAGTAGGTTTTTTCCTATTATTTTCCCCCTTTTAATCATGAGTATAGGTAGTATATAACTCAAAGCAGAGATTAAATGCCAAAAATTTCTGGTGCTTCCAAATTGGTCAAATAACTTGAAGTATTGAAAATAATTTTAAATTGGTTCTCAAATTATCTTTTTTTTTTTTTTTTACAAAAGCAAGCAGACAACTCAGCCTGTCAGAAAGAAGAAAAATGAGAACAACTTAAAGTTCTTTGTGGTCTTCTTAATGAGGCATCAAATCCCAAAAGTCTTTCCTTTGAAATGACTTCAGGCACTGCTCTCCTAATCAGGATTTCACTGAATGTTGTACTGAACTTCAAGAGGCACTGTGATATCTTCAAAGGCCGTGTGTGTGTGTGTGTGTGTGTGTGTGTGTGTGCGTGCGTGCGTGTGTGTGTTTTGAAGGGAAGGGATGTAAGTCTAACTTTTCTTCCAACCAGCTTTTCCCACTGATAAACTGGAAACAATGTCTCAAAATTTGTGAAATGTTATATAAGTACTCAAGAAATATCCTTGTAGCAGGAAAAATTCAATGTCTTTATATTTCCTTAAAACTGTAATATTGACACTGAGTCCCCACCAGAGAAGTCCAGTTATTGGAAGGCTGTATATCTTCAATGAAGTCTGAGGAAGTTTATGAAGACAGTGAAAAGTCCAGGCAGAGGTCATTTTTAAAGAATACCTCCTCTACTGCTAGATACACACAGCTCATCTTAGCAAGACCTTTGTCTTGCCCATGTCTTTATGTTTGTTTGGAATTTCATGGCATTGAGATTTTCCAGCCATCCTCCAGTAGGGGAGGGATTAACAACCAGGACTGAGCACCTGGTGCTAAGATCTTACCTGTAGAGTACAACAGGTATATTACTCACTTTCTCATTTCTGGGAGGAAATTTCCAACACCTGCTGCTAAAAGGAGAGGTTTATTTTGGCTTATGGTTTTAGTGGGTTTAGTCCACAATGAGCTGATTGTGCAAGACAAAATGGCATGGGGAGAGGAAGGCTGTTCAAAACACAGCAGTCAGGAAGCAGAGAGAAGCAGAGAACACACCTTTCCAGCTCACACTCCCAGTGCCTGGCCCTCTCCACCCCCCATCTCCAACAGCTCATTCCACTACAAACTCCTCAATGCATTAATCCACTAGTGACTGTAGTTCCCCATGATCCAAACACTTGCAAAGCCTAACCTCTGAACATAAATCTTTTTCAGGACATTTTGGAGCTAAACATAACACTGTCTTCTCCTTAGAGAACCCTGGGAGGCTGGGAATATCTCTCTTCTTCTGACCTTAAAAGTATCTCTTTGCCTTCTGTTCTCCAGACCTCTTACAAAACAGAAGTTATTTCTTTAAGGCAGCTTACTCTAATATTCATATATATACATAAAACTCTAATAATGGTAATGCATAATCAGCACTCTTAAAAATACAAACAAATAATTATTTTCTATGTTTTTTTTCACATGTAGTGAAAGAGCAAGTAAAGAAAAATTTCACAGATGAAAGAGATGAGCTATTTAAGATGGCCATCAAGATTCTCCAAGAGTCTAAAAGCCAAAAAAAAAAAGCAGAGTAAGTCTTGATCTAGTTACCTTAGCCAAGTTTTATTTCCAGGTTAAGAAAATATTCAAGGCTGGGTGTGGTGATACAAGTCTATAATCCCAGCACTTGGGAGGCTGAGTCAGGAGGACTGCAGTGAGTTTGAGGCCATCTTGGACTACATAGTGAGTTCAAGGCCTGACTGAACTGCATATGGAGACTGCCTGAAAAAAAATTGTCAAAATCTAATTTATTACTAAAAACCTCATTGGGATAACAAATAAACTTATCTGCCTTTTTTGTTTTTTTAAAATATCAAAGGGTGCTTCAATTATCATACTAAACAAATAAGAGAACTGCATGTCAGATAAGATTCCTTTATAATCCAGAATTAAGGCACTGATCTGACCATTCATGTGAAAGTATTCCTTTGGCTTTAATTTATTGAATATTTCTAACACAATAAGATGTGCTAGTTGAGTTAGAGCAGTTGCTATTTTAGCATCTTTAACTGAGCATGTGTACAGTATCTTACAGTTTTCAAAGAACTTTGAATCCCGTAAGTCTATTTTATCTCCAGAGCAGTCTTAGGAGCAATCTTTGATCTTTCCCTTCTAAAATGTTGGGAATAAAGACTGAGATTTTAGTCATATGATCACAGAACACAGATGAGAGGTGTTAAATCCATGACTACATGGTCTCACTCCACCCTGTTCTTTCTCTTTCCATCTATTTACCTTGCCTAGAGGGAGACAGATCTTCTCCCCACTCCCACTTTTCAGTAGAGGGGCACAATTTGAGGTTACCCTTTAGGGCTCTAGCTACGATCTTAGGATCAAAGTCTAGCTCTCATCTACTGACTGTGTGGTTAATAAACATCTTTGTGCTTTCAGTAATACTGTACAATGAAACTCTTAGAGCAGTATATAGCATGTAGTGATCAGGTGATGTGTTTGTTGTTTGTATCTCAAGTGGAGGTAAAGAAAGTGTGTTTTGAGCCAGTAATACCTAGAAGGAAGAGGCCCTAAAAACTATTAAGAAGACATATCTTGCTCTTGCACAGAGGAACCCTCACCCTGAAAACATCATCAACTTCCATTATTAAGCACATATTTATTCTTTGTCATTTAATGGTCCAGATGCCAACTAACATGAAAAAGAAAGGCAGTCACTTCTACAGGAGAAGCTGAATCTGCAAATCTTTACGAGAACAAAGGAATCATCCCCCACAAAACCAAGGCCTCTAGCTGAATAGTCTTTCATTTGGTCATGATGAGAAGGTGTAAAATCAGACACCAAAATACCATGGACTATTGCCTTATGAACTTAATTTGTTCTCAGGGGCTGGTTGTAACTTAGGTTGGTCAATTGAAGGCTCTGGCTTCTCTACACAGCCTTCAAAGTCTTTCTCGTGTACGCAAGCAGATCTCAGTGTTCTTAGAGAGACACTGGCCCAGGATTTCTCAACCCTGCCCAAGAAAGGATACTGTAATGTTCCTTTCAGAATTCTTTAAGGATTAAATCTGTATCTGAGACTATCCAGAGGGATGAGAAGTGGGCAGCATTCAGGCCATCACCTGAGACTTTGTTAGTAAGTTAAAACTAGAATTCCAGTCATAACCTTAGTTGTTAGTATGTCAGGCCAGTTGTAACTCAAGTCCACTGTACAATTTAGTCTACTGAAGATAGCATCTCACTAAGGCACCCGCTGAGTGCACAAGTAAAAATAGGGAATTTTCAACCCAGCTGATCTCAATGAGAACAATGGGGTTCTGAGAAGAGGCTGGTCTCCAAGGTTTCTGGCAGGCTCTTCCTACAGCCAAGGAGCCAAGGAGATGAGAAGCCAGCTAGTGTGTTCCATGTACTGCACTGAAACCCTAGATTCAGTCTAACCCACAAAACTCTTTCAAGTAACTGTCCTCTTAAGGGAGTTTTCCTATTTGGTGTGAAGAATAGGGAGAAGAAAAAAAAAACAGTCTTAAGCCAACAATCTATCAATGCCAGAGCCTCTTTGCTAGGCTATTCTTGCCCAGCCATTCCTGATCCATCTTTGCCCTAGAGCAATGGACAGCAGTGCTCGCTTCGGCAGCACATATACTAGAGCAACAGACAGCAGCTTGTTTTCACTTCAGCACAGGTATTTCTTTCGATAGAGAGTATCTAAAACTAGTCTTTTGAATATTCTGAATCTGTAGCAATGGAAAAATGAAAACAATTCTCCTTATAACAAGAGATTCCAAGAGTTTATGGGAAACCTGGGCAAAGCCCCTTGTTTTGCCTTAAGCTAGTCATATGTATATAGTCACACCTAAGACTCAGGAATGTGGAGAGAAAAGTGAATCATTTCATTCTCATTCGCCTTTCTAGCCTGTTTCCTAGCTTTGCTAGTTTCTAGGATGGGATAGCATAGATAGGAATGATAATAATCTTTTGATTCACCCATATCATAGTCTGGACCAATTAATTAGTTCATGTATATATTCATTTCTTATATATATATGAATTGGAACATTGTTGAATAAGTCAGTGCTGTTAAAAATACAGATGTTATACAATCATATATCAGAAACTTATTTGAGGTAGTCAGGAAACCTCTGTGACAACCAGGGTTGGTCTTTCATTAAAATCACTCACCATCGGCAAAGGTTTGGAAACAAGCTGCTGCTCCATGTTACTGATGTGCTGGAAAGGCATTTAGCCGGAACTCCCCCAGCCTTAACATCTCCATCTGATAACCACTTAAATACCTAACACTAGCTCCTTTAGGGATGATCCGGAGACCAACTGAATATTACTGTGATCTGTCCTTATTGCCCAGTTTCCCCTACTTTTTTGCCTCTCAAGTATTTCAGCCTAGATCTTAATCTTGTCTAACCAGAAGCATCTCTCTTCAACCCTGGATTCTACTTCCAGTATCTCTTACTTCACCTTGGACTCTCCTGGCAGGAAACGCATGTGTGCATCCTGCCTATACAAAGATCCTACAGTAATTTTCTGTAGCTTATCACTACCCCCCAGGAACAGATCAGACATACTGTGAATAACAAGGGATCCCTCCACAGCCCATCTCAAGCTTCTGTGGCCTGGGCCTCAGTGCCCTTTCCATCCCAGTAGACCAGACAGTTACAGCAGACATATGACAGAGAGTTCAAGGGGGTCTGTATCTAATGGTAGGCTCTCTTTCTGGCGCTTAACCTGGGTGCCAGACACTTGATTTCCAGCTTTTGAAGTCAGTTTGCTTTGACCATGAATTTCTCTTTTGACTTCCAGGATTTCTGTTTTCTATCTCTTTTTGTTCCACTAGAGTCTGTATTGATGCCCAGGACCCTAATGCCTGCCTCTCTGACTGAAACTTTTTGTGTGTAGTCTATTCTACTCCAGCCTTTGCCCAAGAGAAGCTTCTTTTAGTATCAGTATGGGTAGGCTGTATATGAAATGAGTCTCTTGATATTTCCGAGTTGGAAGTAATGGTGAATGTTTGGGTGTTTTCCTCTATTTGAGTATTTGAATCAAGGTCATGTATAAAGGTTAATGCTTTGATTGTACCACTACCAAAACAGAAAGTTCTAAAAGTAAAAGTAAATCCCTGAAGTACTTTCAGATGCATGTTTTGACCTTGTGAAATTCTTCATCACTACTTTTACCCAGAGCAGATCCAGGTGACTTTTAATTTAAACCCAAAAATAGAGTGTAAGGTACTCCTACAGCATCTATATTTTTAATTACCATTTACCACCTAATTTCAGAATAATTACAATATGCTATAAAACTTTAAAACCAATAGAGGAAAAAATTGACGGTAAAAAATTGTTTAAAAATAAAGAACACAATGCTTGTGTATATGGGGTGAGAGGAATGTAGGGTGGGTCAGGGAGGGGGAAATGAGAATTAAATTGCATCATATACTGGTACAAATTCTCAATGTGGAGTGTAATTGTGTGGTGTATATATAATGTGCCAATAAAATGTCAAAAAAATAAAAAAATAAAACCAGTAGAATAGTTGCAATAGCAATAGTTGGATTTATTGAATGTTTAATCTGTACCAGGCACTCTGCCAAGCACTTCACAGGGACTATCTCATTTAATCTGCACAGAAAACCTATCAAGTAGGTGCTTCTGTTATCCCCATTTCTAAAAAAAAAATTTGAATCTTTATTGGTACATTATATATACACATCATGATCATGTTCAACATGGAGAATTTGTACCAGTATATAACATGACTTAATTCTCATTTTTCCCCTACCCACACTGCAACCTCCTGCCCCATATACATAAACTTTGTTTCCTTTTTTACCATCACATTTTTTCTTTCCCCTCATTACTTACCCCTAAACCTCATTTTCCCCTGAAGATTTACTATTTCACAATATCCCCATTTTATGACTGAAGAAAGCACAGAGAGATTAAGTAACTTGACTGAATGCTTTTAACTAATAAGTGCTGGAACCAGGGCTTGAAACCAGGAACCAGACTCCAGAGCCCTAGCCATTAACCACTTGCTTGTTTTTTCATTTCCCAAACAGTATGTATGGCTCTGCTGAAGGGCGGGTCCTGTTTTAGAAAATTATTTTGGACTATGAGTATATGTTCATTCTCATGATATCAAATTCTTGGATGTGACATTGCAATTTTGATTATTCTTATATTTTTTAGGATTCAATTTATTAAACAAATATCTGTTTTCAATTGATTTTACTGGTACATGTTATACGTACATTATGATTACACTCCATTTTGAGAATTTGTACCTGTAGATGATGTATCCTGATTCCCATTTTTCCCTTTCCCTATCCTCCCTACAACCCCCACCCCCTATATATATAATTTTGTTTCCTTTTGTTGCTATCAAATTTTTCTTTCTCTTCTTTACTTTTACCTAACTGCCCTTTCCTTTTTCCTTTAATACATTTTCTTCTTGTTTCACATTAACTGTCATACAATTTGGTGTTCACTTATACTCAAATGGATATAGGTTGAGGACATACTCATAGGTGAAATAAACAGGACAAAGATGTGTAAATACCATATCTTTTCTCTAGTAGGAAAAACTGAAGGTGTAAATTAAGCAAGTATTTGTAAATAATGGGGCTGGGCATAAAGGAATTCCCTATTTTAAATAAGTATCTCAATTTTTAAATTTGCTTGATATTCAGGCTTACAAAATTAAATATCGTGTATATTTTCCTTTTTATTTGGTTCATTATTTGTTAAGCATTCTGAAGTTAGAACCTTAGACTGATGTAGAGGTGAAAGAAATATACTAGCTCAGAGATGTGATGGATTTCGGCAAAACTTTAGTGACACTTGGATCCTACTTCTAAGAATTCACAAGAAGGAAGGAACAGGAAATTTTACTTTTTTTTTAATTGAATTCTTTATTGGTACAATTTATATACATCTCAAAATCACATATAACATTGGGAAATTTGTACCAGTATATGCCACAAGTTAATTCTCAGGAAATTTTACTTTTGTAAATCAACCTTCTGACTTTATATTCTTGAAACAGAGCCTACATGCTTTGTGCCAAAGCAGCTGATATGAGAAATTTGAAAGCTATGGAGAAAATGGCTGATGCTTTACTATTTGGAAATTTTTGGCCTGCAAAACATAACAGCAGCTATCCAATTATATGAGTTCTTGGCCAAGGAAGGATCATATAAAGCCCAAAACGTGAGTTGTGAAAGAAAATAAAACCTTAAATAGCCACATCCTTAAATAACTACAGACAAGTAATACAGGCAAAAGAGCTGAGCAATAGTATTCACACCCTACTGCATGAACCTGGACCTAGGAAGGTTACCATAAAGGATGCAAGTTGGAGCATCAGCACAGGGACACAGCATGGGCCCTGGTAAATTACTCTAGCTCTGTGGGTGACTTTCAGCCACAGAACAGAACTGCTTTCTAGCCCATGTGCCGATCTTTCATGTCCACATGTGTGTGTTGATACCTTTGAACCCGTAACATAGTTAACTTTGTATAAAATGTATTCACCTATAAGAAAATATATTAAACTAATCTATTACATTGGGCTGTTAGGTTTGTCTGATTTTTACATTTCAAATACATTCTACCTAAATATATTCCCCTATTTCAATAAATGTATTTCATTTTATTCCACAAATAGCATAACCATTTCATAGAAAATCTGGAAAGCAGGAAAAAAAAAGAAGGGTCTTCACAAGCCAATCATTTTAACTCAGCTACTGCGAGGTCTGCTTTGTATTTTTACTTGGCTCCTTTCTCTGTATGTCTCTCTTTATATTATCCTACTTACAATTCAAATGCATATATCATTTTGCTTCAGGATACTTTTGATGAATGCTATAGCAAAAGCATGTTTTATTGTTATTATACTCTTCTATGAAGGAAATTATGACAAAAGCAATCCACAGCCATTAATCAGAAAGAAAAAAGTCTGAGAATTTGGAAAGTGTAAAAAAGAAAGTAAAGTTATCTAAAAGCTTTCTACAAATAAATCTTTTGTTACTTTCCAATGAAGTGAAAAAAATAGACTTTGGAATCTGATAGACCTCAGTTTGAATCCACTGTGACATTTTCTTACTGGATAAGCTACTTAACAAAACATTTTCCCTTCTTTTGTTTGAGAATTTCAACTTTGGCTCACTCTCTAGCTCTGTTCCCAGGTAATCTGATAGGAATAAAAGTGCTGTTTTTAGGTAACATTGCTTGTGATAGAAATGGCTGCTGATTGGCACACTGGCTTTGTAATGAACTATAAATCCTGGGGGTGACAGTACTTTCTGCGGTGACCCTG
Organism: Thryonomys swinderianus; assembly: GCA_004025085.1. Classification (NCBI taxonomy): domain Eukaryota; kingdom Metazoa; phylum Chordata; class Mammalia; order Rodentia; family Thryonomyidae; genus Thryonomys; species Thryonomys swinderianus. The sequence continues at coordinate 14,577 of PVIC010032313.1, forward strand.
TGCATTATACCTGTGGAGTTGTTGCATGGAGAATGAGACTTTTAAAACAGGGCAGCTTTCACATCTCCTTACATCTGAGCCACCTTCTGAAAGGTCCAAAACAATGGCTCCTGGAGGATTGCATGACCTGGTCTAAGAACTCTTACAGAAAGGAAGCCTGATGCTGCCATAATGAGCTGTGGTTCTTTTTTGTGTGTGCATGCACCAGGGATTGAACTCATGACCTTACACTTGAGAGGCAGGTACCAGAACCCCTGACTAAATCCCTGGACCCTGTGGTTTTTGTGCCTGACCCACCTGATGGGCTAGAGGCAAATGCAACCTATGGTAGTCATGAATCTGTATGTTGACATAAACCAAAAGAAGTTGGACCAGAAGACACCTGATGGGTGGAGAGGCTCTCTAATCAATATCTGTAAAGTGAAGATAATGGTAAAATATTGGGAACTATGTCTGGTTCATTGGTATATGCCTATTACTTAGCACAGTGTCTGGGATAAGAAATATAAACTAAAAAAGTTATTAATGATTAATGACTTACTGATGTTATTGTGAGGATTAAAATAATGTGTGAAGGCATTTAGTTTCATACCTGTAACATGGTAATCACTCACATAATAAAAGAACAGTGGTGGGAGAGGTGGAAATGGGAAAAGAATACAAAGTTACAGTTAAAAGAAGGAAGAAGGAAGATATAAATACTATTGTTACCATGCTGCCATTATTATTCTTCTAGAATTTTTCTAATAGGTTTATAGAATTTTTTATAAAAATAAGATACTACTTACTACTCTGTAACTTGTTCTTTATTTAATTACCATTATCATAGCTATCTTTCCATGTAACTATATACAGAACCATATCAATTTAAAAGCCCATACAGTCTTAATTAACTTTTGCTGTTGAGTACTGTTTTTACTTGAGAAAACTTGTCTGGCAATTGCATGTAAAATAATGCAATATGCTGATTTGTAAATGCTCTATAAAACATGAGAATTTTTAAAGCTGATCTTGTATGGCTCACCAAAGATACAAAGTTCTAAGAGAAATCAAATGTTATCATTGTTCCAACCACTGAAAATATTACCTAATTCCCTTTCAAACTAGTGAATTTGTATTTTATTTCATTTGTGTACAAATTGTTATCCACTACACTACAGTTAAGTATATATAAAATGCTGTAGACATAGAAGAGAGTCTGACTATTCTTCCTAGAGCAAGTAAAGAAATCTTGAAGGAAGCAATGAGATTCGTAGCAGTCTAGAATATTGCATAAAGGCAATACTAAAGATATTACTTGTCTGCATCTAAAGTATTTGCTACAAAGGCAAAAGTCTCAGAAGAGAAATCCAAATTAATGCAAATAGTACATAAAATACAAAGATGTAGAGATGGAGTCAAAGTTTAACTCTATGTGGTTATAACTCATATCTAGATGTCCCCTCAAAGCTCTATGTGGTCATACATGGGGTTTTTCAGAAGTGGCTGATGCTGGGATTAAGAATCCAATGCTGGAATTAAGGGTGCCCCACACTGGGTGGGAGTGCTAAGGTGGTTAGCCTGGATGAAATATAAAGGACAGAAGGAAGGCTTGCTGTTTCTGCTGCTTCACTGCTTGTTGCTGCATCCTTCTGGTTGCCATGCTATGAAATTTTCTCTCCTTTGCAATGTCCTTCTACCATGCCACCCTGTCTTAGAGCCAGCCAACTATGGACTTCTAAAAAGTGAAAGCCAAAACAAACCTTTCCTTTTAACTTTGGGTGTTGGATGCTTTGTCTCAGCAATGAAAAAAGTAACTGAGACAGATCTTGATAAGTGGGGTCATTGCTTTAACTGTATCTGACTATGTGGTTCAGGACTCTTTGGAACTGGCTAGTGGGAAGAGTTTGGAAAGATTTTGAAATGCAGCTGAAGAAGCAGCCCCAGGATACTTTAAACCATACTTTATGGGTAATTCTGATCAGAGCTCAATAGACCATAATGTTGATAGAAATTCAGCTGGTAAATACCAGGTTCAGGAATTTTTTGTTGTGAAGGAGGACTACATTAATTGTTGTACGTTATGCTCTGGCAGAAAATCTACCTACATTTTGAGCTTGTCCAGAGACCTTGCCTGAAATATATTAAGGCAATGATCTAGTTAATCCTACAGAAGAAATTTCAAGGCAGTCTAATGCTGGGGCTGTGGCATGACTACTGTTAGCACCTTCAGCCAGACTTATTCTGAGAATCAAGAAAAAAGAGCCCAGAAAAATAATTTAAAATGTTTTGAGTTTGTCCAGAAAGGAAGTTCTGATAAAGTTAAGAACTTCAAAGATGGAGAAGAGAATAACTTGACCTCTGAGAAGGAATGGAACAATAGAAAAGATGGCCTGAGGAAATCACAAGAATGAGGAGGACTCCTCTGCAGCTTCCAAACTGCAAAGGACTTTGTTTTGAGAAGAAACCCCCAGAGAACCATGTTCCAGAATGGAGGCAGCTTAGGGCAGTTTTTCCTGAGGATTTGGTTAGTAATGCTCAGCAATCCAGGTACTTGGACCCTACAGCCAAGAGAGAAGAAATCCTTACTGCTACTCCAGCTGGCAACAGACCTTGGCATCTTCCACGTGGTACTGGTTTTAGGTGCATCCATAATATGGTTGTGGGGTCAGAGATGCTTCTGCCTAAATTTTTTTTTTCAGAGACAGGGTCTCACTTTGTAGTTCAGGCTGGCTCTGAGCTCACTATGTAGCCTAGGCAAGCCGCGAACTCAGCAATCCTCCTGCCTCTGCCTCCCGAGTGCTGGGATTACAGACGTGAGCCACCATGCCCGGCATCTGTCTAAATTTTAGAAGAAGGCCTAGGAGGATAGGCATTATGCCCCTGAGAGAACAGTGTATTAAACTGTGAATATGAAGCCAATCATAGCGGAAATCCCAGAAGGTTGGAGAAAGCAGGAATATGGACTGTCTGAGAAACACTGGATGAAGTGAGCAGAGCCAGACCCAGAGAGAAGACTTGAGAGCTATCACCATTAGTGGTGGCAAAGGGGTGGAGCTACCCAAATCCTTTGGAGCTCATGTCTTGCCAAAAATTGCACCAGATGCTGGACATAGAATCATAAGACTTAATGCTTCCCCGGCAGGATTTTGGGCTTGGTTTGGTCCTGTTTCTTTCTATCTCCTCTATTTGTACTTTTGGAATGGTAATGTTTATCTTTTGCCATTGTATGTTTGCAGTGTTCAATTTTCTTTTAATTTGTGGAAGATCTCATGGGTAAGAGATTGTCTTAAATCTCAAAGGGGACTTTGGATGTGGACTTTTCAGCAATGCTGAAGTTGTTAGGACTTTGGCAACTCTTATAGATGGATTAAATGCCTTTGCATAAAGGAATGTACATTAATTTTTGGCATAACAGGGAATGATCAATCCAACTTGTATCTAGATGCCCCCTGAAAGTTTCATGTTGTCATAGGTGAGGCTTTTCACAAGTGTTTGATTCTACAGTGTGTGATTATGCGACTTAATTGTGTGATGCCCTAAGGAAGTGTAGCCTGGGTGGAACTGAAGGGACAGAAAGAGGGTTACTGCTGTTTCTTTGCTGCTTTGCTGCCTTCTTCTCACCATGAACTTTACTTCCTCTGTGATGTTCTTCTGCCATGCTACTATGACTCAAAGCCAGCCAACTATGAGCTAAAACCTCTACAAATTGTGAGCCAAAATAAACCTCTCCTCCTTTAACTTTGTGTTTTTAGGGTTTTTTGTCTCAGTAATGCAAAAAGTAATTAAGACATGCATAGAAGAGAGTCTGCCTAGAGCAAGTGTTATGGTTTATGTTTAGATATTCCCCAAAAGCCTCATGAGAATGAGGTAGGGCTATTTGGAGGTAGCTGAATCTAAAGTGTATGATTCTGAGATTAAGGAAATGTGATTACTAGACAACTACACATGAATGCCTGGCTTGGCATCACCCTAATCCCAGTAGTGTCAATAAGATAAAAGTGGCAGAAAGATGTTGTTAAGCTCTCTTGTTGCTTTTGCTATCTTTTGTTGCCATTAACCATTCCCCCTTTGCCACCTTGTCTTGGACCCAATCAATTATGAACTAAAACCTCTATGAATTAAATCTTTCCCCTTTAACTTTCAGTTTTCATTTGAGTATAAATGACTCAAATTTATCACTCTTTATGGTTGAGTAGTCTCAGCAACGAGAAAGTAACTAACAGAGCAAATAAAAACATTTTAAAGAATAAATAACATTCCATCTAGAATACTGGATAAAAGCAATGCCAAAGATGTTACTTGTCTATATCTAAATAAAACATTTCTACAAGTCAAAATATTAGTCTCAGAAGAGAAATTTCAAATTAACACAAATAGTACATAAAACACATAGATTTAGAGCTGGGGCCAAAGTTTAGCTATACTTCATTAATTCATCTATTTATTTACTTTAGTTAATGTGGTTATTTGTAGTCCATTTCATCTACTTAGAATTACTGTAATTATCATGGTTACTAGACACCCACAGACAACACTTTTTAAATTGACTTTATTGGTACATTTTATATACATGTCATGATCACAATCAACATTGAGAATTTGTACCTGTACATTTGACTTATTTCTCATTTTTCCATTCCCCTGACCTTCCACAACCCCACCCCATATACATTTATTTTTTTACCATCATATTTTTTCTTTTCCCTCGTTACTTACCCCTACCCGCCTTTTCCTTTGGAATAGTTTCTTACTATTTCACAATACCTATCATAATCATTTTAGAATTCACTTACACCTTCAGTTCCTCATACTAAAGAAAAGATATGATATTTACACATCTATGTCTTATTTATTTCTCTTATGAGTACATCCTCAAAGTACATTCATTTGAGTATAAATGACTCAAATTTGTCATTCTTTATGGTTGAGTAGTACTCCATTTTATTTTTTAAAACCCACATCTTTTTTGTCCAGTCTCTTGTTGATGGCATTTGGGCTGTTTCCAGGACTTAGCTATCATAAATAGAGCTTCTATAAACATGGGTGCACATATGCCACTATGCAATGAATCTTTTAATTCTTTCGTGTATGTACCTAGCAGGGAAATGGAAGAGTCAAATGAGACCTCTAATCTTAACTTTTGAGAAATCTCAGCATTGATCTCCATAGCGATTGTACCAGTCGACATTCCCACCAACAATGGAGAAGGGTTCTTTTCTCTTCACAGCCTTGGCAGCATTTGTTGTTGGTCGTTTTTGTGATAGCAGCCATTCTTTGTGGAGTGAGATGAAATCTCAGTGTTGTTATCACCTACATCTCTCAAATGGCCAGCAATGTTGAACATTTCTTCACGTTTTTCTTAGCTGCTTTTACTTCTTCCTCTGAAAAGTATCTGTTCATTTCAAATGCCCACTTTTGACTTGGGTCTTCACATTGAGGAGGGGGTGATTTTTTTAAAGCTCTTTATATACTCCAGATAGTAGCCACTTGTCTGAGAAACAGCTGATAAAATTTTTCCCATATTGTCAGTTGTCTTTTTGCTCTGTTGTTGGTTTCTCTTGCTGTGCAGAAGCTTTTTAATAAGATGAGATCCCAGTTGTTGATTCCTTCTGCTAATTTCCATGCTGCTAAGGTTTTGTTCATGAAGTCTTTCCCTAAGCCAATGTCTCCAACAGTTCTACCTAACCTGTTTTGCAGCAGGTTTAGTGTTTCTGTTTTAATATTTGGGTCTCTAATCCACTTTGATTTTAGTTCAGTACATGATAAGAGACACAGATCTAACTTTAGTCTTTAGCATATTGAAATGCAATTTTTCCAGCACCATTAGTTAAACAGGCAATCTTTCCTCCATTGAGGGTGTTTGGCTCCTTTGTCAAAGATGAGTCCACAAATAACACTTTAATCCAATCTCTTGCCATTGGCATTAAGGAAAATCAGATGAAAGAATGTAATTGGCTAAGAGACTACCTAATGTCAGAAGGAACAACTGTAATATACTAGCTATGTATTGTCACCACCATCTTTTTAAAAAAAGTAGGCATTGTTGGAACAGGGTTCTAGGAAATGTCTAGTTACTGGCTTCAGAGTGGTACCATAAGAACAGTGAGGCTGCTCAAAACAGAAAGTTTGACTATATGTGCCTCCAGATCTACAACCCACTAGCTTGCCCATCTTTTGTTCATTATTTCAGTATCCCTGAAGAAGTTATTTCTCCAATACTAAGAA
>PVIC010032314.1:0-20799 GCA_004025085.1 Thryonomys swinderianus
TTTCCTCATCGTATCCTGGCTAAATCCCGCTCCTATGACTTCTTCCCTGGTGTCACCAGAGTTGTCCTTGTTGCCTCCAGAGCGTGCGCTCTTGTTGTGATCTCCCCCCTCGCAGAGCACTTGCAGGTTTTGCTTTGCGGCTCCGTGACTCGAGGAGGCCTCCTGGTGCACGCGGGCGACGGAGGTGGCTGGGAGACCGCGTCAGGCCGGGCTGCGGTCCTGGCCTCTTCGCTCCCTCTGTGGAATAGAAGACCTCTGGGGCGGGGGATTCTACAAAGGCCACATCCTCTCCTCGAGGTGGAACAGCTCTACGGGGTCTCACAGCTCCAGAGCTCCGGGGCTCTGTGGAGCCTGTGTCTCAGTCCGGTTCCTTCTCCGCCGACAGGACTCCATGCCGTGGGCTCCCAGTTGTGCGCTCTCTGTCCACGTTTCCCCTCAGCGCCTTTTTCCTAGGGTCCCACCTCCTCCTGATCGGGCGTTTCTAGAAACAGCAGGTAGAGGTCTGTGCCTGCGAGGTTTTGAGAATGTGCTTGTCCAGCTGAATAGCACAGAAGTTTTTGGTTCTGCCTTTTGAACAGCCCGGCATTGAGAAGGAATCCAGTGCAGGTCTTTCTGTCATGACAGAGTGACTTTGAGTTGTTTAAAGGACATTGGATTTTTTTTATTCCTAGATGGAAATTTAACAAATACTGAACTAAATGAAGCCCTTATATAATACAGGATGCTGAGCTGAAGAACAGTGAGCTCACACAACTGTGACGTAATAGAGTAAGATCTGCAGTCTACTCCTTTCCGCTTCGAAGCCCAGTTTCGGTGCCTCTTACGGGGAGCCTGTGACTGTGAGTCTCTGAAAATTTCATTCCCAGTGGGAGCATTACAGAAAACACAACATTCATTACTGACAAACAATAGTTGTGTATACTGGTGACTGCTGATCTTTATTGTTAACTACTGTGAACTGAGAAATGCCTAGGAAGTTAGTTAATCATATTCCTGAGTGTGTGTGTGTGTGTGTGTGTGTGAGCCAAGAATAGTCAAGGTCTCCTTTCAGCAGTTTTGAAATTGATCGTATCTTATTATTAACTATGGTCACTCTGCAGTGCAATAGACCCCTAAAAGTTATTCCTCCTGTCTATCTACAACTCTGTGTTTTTATCAATATGTGCCTTTCTCCATCCCTTCCCCTCCCAAAGCCTCAGGCAGCTAACTACCAAAGACATGTGAGATTATGCAGCATTTGTTTCTCTGTACCTGGATTATTTCATTTAGCATAAGGTCCTCCAGTCAAAGGCTTAAAAGTCTTCTCTTGTGCACATATGCCACATTTTACTTACCCATTCATCTGTTGATAGACACCTAATGTTGCTTCTACATCATGGCTACTGTGAATAACACTGCAATGAACACTTGACTGTGTCCTTGAACATACTGATTTCAATTTCTTTCAATATATACCCGCAGGTAACATTAGGAATCTACATAGCAATTCTATTTCAAGTTTTTGAAAAACTACCATACTATTTCACAAAAATGGCTGTGTTCACTTATGGTTCCACTTTCAGTGAACAAGTATCACCCCTTTCTCCACATCCTCACTAACATGTACCATTTGTTTTTTATAGCACTCATTATAGCAGGTGTGAGATGATATTTCTTTAGGGTTTAATTTGCATTTATTTGGTAATTAAAGATGAGCATTTCCATATACCTCTTGGCCATTTGTATATCTGGAGGGGACAGACTTTTTAATAAATGGTATTGGGGAAACTGTATGTTCACACGCAGGCAAAGGAAATTGGATCGTCATCTCACAACATGAAAAACTGACACACAATGGGTAACTCTAAGATCTGCAACTATAAAGTGAATGGAAGAAAACAGAGGAAGAGCTCTCTTACAACGGCCACCTGTTCAAGATACAACTCTCAGTATCTCCAAATATTACTGTGTTTGGAGACAGGATATCTAAAGAGGTAAACCGAGGTAAAAGTGTAGTCCTAACGTAATAGCACTGTATCTTTATAAGAAGAGGAGGTTGGAACAAAGACACACAAGGAAGGAAAACCACGTGGAGACTCTTGTCTTGTTAAACTGTTTACCACCAATGGGAGAGACCTTAGGGAATCCCAAGTTTCTAGTACTGAGATCTGGACTGAGAATACCCAGCCTGCAGAATTTTGTTGGGATAGCCTGAGTGGCCCTACACTGAGGTGAGCATGAAGAATACACACCCAGAGGGGGCCAGAGATTTAGCTCAGTGGTTCCGGCGCCTGCCTCACAAGCACAAGGTCCTGAGTTCAATCCTGGTAACCACATACAATGCTGGGCGTGGCCCACCTGCAATCAATACCACATACCACAGTGCTGGGCGTGGTGGCTCATGCCTGTCATCCCAGCACTCGGGAGGCAGAGGCAGGAGGATTGCTGAGTTCGAGGCTTGCCTGGTCTACATATGAGCTCAGGGCCAGCCTGAACTACAAAGTGGGACCCTGTCTCGAAAAAGAAAAAAAGAAAAAAAATCAAATTAAAAGAATACACACCCAGAGAGTCGCCTCAGGGAACCTGCACTTACTATCTTCTCTGACAGAGCACAGTCCCATGGGCTGGAATGAGGAGGCCACAGCACAGGACATCATCACTAGGCAGCGGGCTGGGCTGGATGGATTCTGTCTGCTGCTCCCGGTGGAAGATGAAAGCAGGAAGAAGCACCTTCCGTTTCGGGAGGGTGTGTGCAGGGCCTTCGCCCAGAACAAGGGGGCTCCCAGTGAGGTGGTGTTGACTTGACGACCCTTGGAAACACCCCAGACTATGACTATGTTTTACTTTTCTCTGATTATTTCCTCACGCTTTAAATATAAGCTTTATTAGGATAATTTTTAGAAAAAGCCCTGACACATTTTAGAGACAAGTAAAGGATATACTAAGAAGAATTATTCCAGGCCTACTACATAAAAGGATGGATAGCAATTGAGTATAAATCTACTTATCACTGCTTTTGACAAATTAAACCAGAGAATAAATTAGACTAATATCTAAATAGAATATTATGTGGGCTTGACTGAAACAGAATTGTTATAGCAAAAGAGATAGAAGACAATTAGAATGATTTGCTGAAAAATTGTGAAAATAGGTCATTGACTATGGAAAACATGTAGGTCCCCTTCCCTTTCTAATGAAGTTTGATCCATGCATCATCTAAATCAAATCTTTCTTGAAAGTGTAAAACATGTATCTATGTTGATAGAAGCATTCCTCACGCTGCGTCCTGACAAAATCAGGTGCTTGAGGAATCAAATAGAGGACCAGTCTCAAAATTATGAAGGGACATTTAGAAAAATGATACCCACTATGGTAGGAAATGAGTTTTGAAATTAAGAGCATCATGGGAAACGTGTATAATTCAGTCATAGGAAAAGGCTAAAAAAGGCTATTGAAAAGTCGATTTATTCATTGTCTAATGCCAGATCCAAATGTAATTGCGGCAGAGAAATTAGCATTAGATTATTGCATGGCAGTTTTGAAAAACTGTGTCTTGGCCAATTTATTTTTCTAAATCTATATAACATTAGTTAAAAAGAGTCAGGCTGTAATATTTTTCAGGCTCTGTCTACCTAGTGCCAAGTGCTTTAGCTGGAGAGTAAAAACTGTATTCCTGGAGATCCAGATGTTTTGTAGCTCTAAGACCCCAAATTTTTCACAGCATTAGGATACTGTGTTTCCTTAATATGAATCCTAGTTTTACACAAGGGGACAGGGCCCTGGCCTCAACAGAACAACAGAAACCATTGTTTTTAAAAAGCTGCAGTGGAAAGAATGTTGCTTTTTACACCCTCAACCAGTTCTACCCAGGCTAAAAAACCCCCACAGGGTTGTGTTCCACTTCCACGTGCCTCAGAGGTAGAGAAGGTGAGACGGTTGCCTCATATGAATTTTACCTTCATGATGAGAAGAACTTCATACTCAGTAGTTCAATTATGGCAATTACTGTGAGAAAAGCCTTCCTTTCTTAGGTAAGGCCATGTGACAAATTCCAGCCAATGAAAAGAAAGTCCAAATGTCACATGTATTATTTGGGATGGCTTGTGGAAGGGCCCCGGCTAAGCTCTGAGGGGAAGAGTCTCCTTTTTGTTCCTTGGTCTTTGTTCCTTGGTGCCATTTCCTTGGTCTTCTCTTCACTGTCTGGATGCAGAGGAGTTAGATGGAGATGGAGCAGCCATCTTGGGTGCACAGTCTAGTGATAGGATGATGGATTATAAATACAGATGAGAACAGTCATACTGGACAACCTACCATGTAACTCCTTGTTAAGAAGGGGAGAGAGAAGAAGGAGAGAGACAGAGAGACACATAAAGAGAAAAACAGAGGCAGAAACAGGAGGAGGAGAGAGACAGAGAATGAGGGCATTAGGTCCCTAGAGCTTTAGAGTTATGTTTAGATAAATCAATTTCTCTAACATGATTAAATGAGTTACTATTTATTCATATTAAGTTAGGAAATGCTAACATAATTATGTCATCACGATGAAAGTACTTGAACCAGACTCAGGGGTGAGCTCTTCCCGCTTAGTCCCAGGTAAGGTAGGTGGTTTGCTTAGACCCACAAGTTCAAGACCAGCCTGGCAAGACGCTGTCTCAAATAACAAACCATGATAGCAGCTGCAAATGGACCCTAACATAATGGTGCCATTTCCTCTTTTCCCTTTAGTGAGTTTATTGGTAGATTTCAGGTGTACATTACGATCACACTGATAACTGAGAATTTGTAACTGCACATGGTATTGCGTGTCTTATTTTTTTCTCACCCCCCTGCCCTCTTTGTAGCCATCCCAGCCCACCATAAACATAAGCTTTGTTTCTGCTTTTTCCTTTTTGATATTCTTTCCTGTCTCGGCTTCCCTCTCCCGCCTCCCTTGTGCCCCTTCCCTGTTGAACACTTGCTTCCTATTTCACAATACCCATTATACATTTTGGACCTCACTTAAACCTTCAGTTTTTCACACTGGAGAAATTATACCTGTATGTACACGTGTCTGTTCTGTTTATTTCACTTATGAATATGGCCTCAAGGTACATCCATTTGACTATAAACATCTTAAGTTTAGTTCTCTTTATGATTCCATAGTACTCTATTTTATTTTAATAAAAACCCCACATCTTGTTTACCCAGTCTCCAGTTGAGAGGGTTTTGGGCTTTTCTAAGGCTTAGGTATTCTTCTGCTATAAACATGGGTGCTGTGATATGATGCTTTTAATTCTTTTGTGAATATACCCAGGAGGGAATAGCAGTGCCCAATGGGATCTCCAACTGTAGTTTTTAGAGGAATCTCCACACTGATTTCCACAGTGGCTGCACCAGTCTACAAGCCCACCAATAGGGGGGAAGCGTTCATTTTTCTCCACAGCATCTGTTACTGGTAGATTTCTTGATAGCAGCTATTCTTTCTGGACTAAGATGGAATCTCAGTGTTTTTATTCTATTTGCATCTCTCAAATGACCAGTGATGTTGAACATTTTTTATATAGTTCTTCGCTGCTTCTCTTTTTTCACCTGAAAAAAAACGTTCATTTCAGATGCTGATTTTTGAACTGACTCTTTAAACTTCATGGTCTGATTTTTTAAAAGTGCTTTGTGTATTTTAGATAGTAGTCCTTTGTCTGAGGAACGGTTGGCAATTTTTTTCCCCATATCCTATGCTGTCTTTCCATTCTCTTGGTGGTTTTTCTTGCTATGCAGAAGCTTTTTAATAAGATGAGATACCAGTTTTTGATTCTTCCTGCTAGTTCCCATGTTCCTGAGGTTTTGCTAATGAAGTCTTTCCCTATGCTAATGTCTTCAACAGTTCTGTTTAACCTATCTTCCAGCCCTATCATTTCAGTCCATGGGACTGTGTTCTGTCAGAGAAGAGGATGAGTGCATGGCGAGAGCTATAGGTCTAGTGTTAATCTTTGGCAGTTTTTGCAGCACCGTTTATGAAAGCGGCTATCTTTCCTCTACTGAGGGTGTTTGGGTCCTTCATCAAAGATGAGTGACTTGGTACGTCTGGAGCTCTGTCTGCAACATCTTATTCTATTCCACTGATTCTTGGGTCTGTTTCTTTGCCAGTACCATCCTATTTTTTCCACAGTGATTTTGTAGTACAGATTCAAGTTGAGGATTGTGATACCCCCTGCAGTGTCTTTGTTGCCTAGAACTACATTCGTATTCTAGATCTCTTCTGGTTCCAGATGAACTTCTGGATTATCCTTTCTTGTTCTGTGAAATATACTGTTCAATTGGAATTGCATTACATCTGTATAGTAGTTTTGGGAGTATGGCCACTTTCACTACATTAGTTCTTCATATCCAGGAGCAGGGGATGCCATTCTATTTTCTGACATCCTCTTCAATCTCTTTTTTCAAGGTGCTGTAGTTTTCTAAGTAGAGGTCTTTTACATCCTTCATTAGATTGATTCCTAGATACTTCTCTTTTTGGGGGAAAGTTATTTGAAAGGACTTGTTTCTCCAATTTCTCTCTTAGTGAGTCTATTATTTGTGTATAAGAAGGCTATTGATTTTTGAGTGTTGAACTTGTATCCAAGTACTCTACTCAATCTTGCGATTAAGTCTAGTAGTCTTCTGGCTAAATTTTTGGGATCTTCCATATAGAGGATCACGTAATCAGTAAGTAAAGTTTAACTTCATCCTTTCCTATCTTTATTTTATGTCTTTCTCTCATCTAATTACTGTGGGTAATGTTTCTCCCCGGGATGAATCCAGTTTGGTCAGGGCATATGATCTTGACCATCTTCTGTATCCTGTTCACCAGTATCTTATTGATGGTTTTTGCATCTATTTTCATTAGGGAAGTTGGCCTGTAGTTGTCTGTCTTCAGTGGGTCATTCTCTGCTTGTGGAATAAAGGCAATGGTTGCTTCCAGGAATGAATCTGGGGATCTTGCTTCCCTTTCAATTTCATTCAAGAGTGAAATTACTAGTATTAGCTCTTCCCTAAATTTCTTGTATATTTCAGTAATGAACCCACCAGGAGCAGGATTTTTCTTTGTTGGTAGGTTTTAAATTACATTTCTAATTTCACTGATTGATTTGGGGCTGTTTAGAGTTGTTATATCTTCTTCATTCAACTGTGGTAATTTATATATGTCTAGGAATCTGTCCATTTCTTCTGTTTTCCATGTTTTTGGAGTAAAATTTGTCAAAGTATGCATTCATTACCTTCTGGATTTCTGCTGGTTCTGTTGTTTTTTCACTCTTTTCATTCCTAATTGAGTGGATTTGAACTTTTTCCTTCATTTTTTGATAAGATTGACTGAGGGTTTGTCAATTTAATTTATTCTTTCAAAGAACAAGCTCTTTGATTTGTTGATTTTTTGGGAATTGTTCTCTTACTCTCCATTGCACTAATTTCTGCTCTAGTCTTTATAATTTCCTCCCTTGTACAAGTTTTGAGGTTGTCTTATTCTTTTTTGAGGAGCTCAAGGTTCAGCATTAGGTTACTTTTTGAGTTTTCTCAGTTTTCCTAGAATGGACATTCACTGCTATGAATTTCCTTTATAGAACTACTTTCATTGTGTCCCATAAATCCATGCCTGTTGTATAGGCATTATCACTTAATATCTATTTAGCTTCTGTTACCCATTGGCTGTTCAGGAGAGTGTTGTTCACTTTCCAAGTATTTATGGGGTTCTTGGAATGTCTTTTGCTATTGATCTCTTCAATTCCAGGGCACTACGATCTGACAGTATACAAGGGATAAGTACAATCCCTTTGCACTTACTTAAACATGCCCTCTGAACTAACATGTGTTCTGTTTTGGAGAATGACCCATGTCCAGCTTAGAAGCATGTGTGTTCTGATTTTGTGGAGAGGAATTCCCTGTAGACATCTATTCAGTCCATTTGTTCAAAAGTTTGGTTTAGTTCTAGTATTTTGTTGTTGATTTTTTTGTCAAATTGATCTATTTGTGATGAGATTTTGAGATTCTCTACTACTATTATATTAGTGTTTATTTGACTTTTCTTGTCCATTAATATTTGTTCAATATTTGGGTACACTAGAATTTGGTGCATATATATTTATGAATGTCATCTCTTCCTTATACAGATGTAGTGACTTCTTTGTTTCTCTTAATTAGTGTTGGTTTGAAGTTTAACTTAATCTGCAAATAAGATAGTCACTCCTGCTTTTTTTGCTGTTTTTTGTCACATGGAGAATTGTTTTCCGTCCTTTTACTTTCAGTTTATGAATTTCTTTGTGAATTAAGTATGCTTCTTAAGTATAGCATATTGTTGAATCTTGCTTCTTAATCTATTCTGCCAATCTTTGTCTTCTGATTGATGAATTGAGGCCATTAAAATTGATGGTTATAACTGAGATGTATTGGCTTATCCTTGTCATGATATTTTCCTATTGTTGGCTCTTTTATTTTTTCCCCTTTTCCATTTAATTTCTTGTCTTGCCTTATGGCTTCACTCTGTTTGGTCTCATGGAATTGTGACTCTCATTTTTTTTTCTAGGATATTGTTTGGGATTTTTTTGGAGTGTTGGTTTGGTATTTATCAAGTTTCTCAGGTATTCTTTGTCAGGGAAGTATCCTATTTCCCCATCGATTTTGACGTGTAGTTTTGTAGGATTCATCAGTCTTTTAGAGCTTGAAGTCCTTCACTGCAGGGTCCTTGACTTGAATATTTATGTTGAAAAGTTTGCTGTGATTCTGATGGGCTTACTTTCATATGTGATTTGCTTCTTTTCTCTCCCTGCTTTCAATATTTCATTCCTCTATTGAGTTTCTGGAATCTTGACTATTGTAAGCCTAAATATAATTTTTTTAAGTCATGGCTTTTTAGAGTCCTATATGCCTCAATTATCTCTATGTCAAATTCTTTTCCCCTGCTTGATAAATTTTCTACAGTTATATTTGTGGATAATTTTTTTCTATGTTCTTTGTTACTATCTCCTCTTTCTTCATTGACTGAAATAAGCCTTATTGTTCTTTGCATCATGTAGTACCTGCTGGATTGATTTTTCATGATCCTTTGCTTTTTTTTTTTTTTGAGACAGGGTCTCGCTTTGTAGTTCAGGCTGGCCCTGAGCTAACTATGTAGCCCAGGCAAGCCTTGAACTAAGCAGTCCTCCAACTCAGCAATCCTCCTGTCTCTGCCTCCGAGTGCTGGGATGACAGGCGTGAGCCACCACGCCCGGCACTGTGGTATGTGGTATTGATGGCTGGTGGGCGTGAGTCTCCACGCCCAGCATTGTATGTGGTTACCGGGATTGAATTCAGGATTTTGCACTTGCGAGGCAGGCGGCAGGCACGGGAACCACAGAGCTAAATTCCGGCCCAAGGTTAACGTCTTTTTAAAAGAGAACCTGTAGATCCTCCTCATCTCCCTCTGCCACCGAAGAGGAAGCAAGAAACTGACTTTGTCAAATGCACATTTACTAGCAGCCTGATCTTGGACTTCTCCACCTCTTGACTGTGAGGAATTTCTATTGTTTATAAACCACCCAGTACACAAAAAAGCAACATCCCGGGATAGACTAAGAAAGTGCCTCGGCTTCTCGAACTATCCTTAGGGAAGGTGTTAGCATCCGCCTCAGAGAAGCGTGGTTTTCTAAATTGAAATATTTATGTTGGAATGGACGCCTCTGCAGCTCCACAGCGATGACTCGATTTTGAGCCATCGATTCATTTTTGTGTATCGGGACTATAATAGAACAACGTAAGACAAGGAAACTGTAATCAGCTTAAACGGTATGTCTCGGGAGACACGCAAAAGGATTTGTTGAGATGAACTGCACTCCCCCAGTGGAATGATGAAGCCCCGGCACCGGAGAGTTCACTTACAACTCTTAAGAACCTGGTAATAGATGAGATTTCTGTGGAGATAACACCTGAGGTCCGATTTCCAGCTTGCCAAATATATTTTCTCCCTGCTTGACAGGGACTTGCACCTTTCCACGGGCGGGGAAAGCCCCTTAGGTTCAACGTGGCTGGCACTCACATGTTGGAAACTTCAGCAGTAGACGATTTGCTAAGTTTCAGTATGGTTCTTCGCCTGCGATGGAGGACATCTGGGTTGGGGTACAGATGGGACACACGTGTCCATTGTCTTTAGTCATGTAAAAGTTATAGTAACTCCATCTTGTAAAACGGGCCCTTCGGTGGGGTTTCCCGCCCGCGCTCCCGCAGCCCTGGGTTCGCGCCTCCTGTCTTTCCGGCCTTCTCCTGCCTCCTTTGTGGCCTCTGGACTCACTCTCCACTGTCTATTTTCATCCGCATACGAGGTGGTACAACTGGAAGACCCTTATCTGAATTGCTTGGGGCTAGAAGTGTTTCAAGTTACAGAAACTGGGATTCTGAAATATCTTCATATACCTAATAAGATGTGTGTATGCAATGTACCAATAAAGATAAAGATCTTAAAAAAATATATTTTAGGGATAGCGCTAAAGTTGAAACATGAAATTCATTTGTTTTTTTCCTATATATGTTATACACATAGCCCGAAGGTAATGTATGGCCATATTTCTTAAAATTTTTTTTATATAAAACAAACTTTCTCAATTAAGGAAGTTTCTATTTCTGTATCATGTCAACATTCATATTCTGCCAAAGTTTCAGATTTTTGAGTATTTCAGCTTTTTGATTTTCAGGTTTGTGTGCTTGACTTGTATTTTTCTGAATCAGAGATCAGATTTACTTTGACATAGCAAGAGAGCCCTGTTATTTGGAGTTAGAGGTGAGTTTGAGTTACAGCTACCCACTTAACTTGGACAGGTTACTAACCTTTCTTGATCCTCAAAGAAGGTCTAAGTATGATAAAAATACAAGCACCTACCTCCTGGGGAGAGCGTTGATGATTATATGTGGCCAGCCCTGACAGTTTAGGAGAAGATGGAACTCTAGGTGGGGTTGGAATAAGAGACATGGGACCTTTCAGAGGGAAGGAAAAGAAAAACAGGCTCTGTGGCTAACAGTAGATAACACAGAGGCAGTCTCTGGGGCTCTCAAAACTGTTCCCCTTATCCACTGTGGTTTGAACATCCCGAAGTATCAAATGCAGGTCCTCTGCTTGTCTGAGGATGGTGTCCACCCCACAAAAGAGGACCACCGCACCCCTTCAGTGGCTACAAAGCTCTGGGTCCCTCTCTCTCTCTCGAGTGGCTTTGAATTGCTTCTGCTACAAATTTGCTTTTGCTTTGTTGCAATAAATCTACTTTTGCTCTGCACCATGACTTCTACTCCTCTTCCTCTTTCCGTGTCTGAGAGAGAAACGAGCCCTGAAAGTCCTCAGGTGAGCTAGTGACTCTAGATGCACCAGACAGAGCAGCAGCGTTTGGTTCCTATGAGACCTCCCCTTCCTGTCTACCACAGTCCTCTGCCTGTGACCCTGTGACCCTCTGGGCTGATAAGTCGTAGGACCAGAGCACTGTGGGTATTTTCTCTTCTCCCCTTTGCAGACTCAGGCAGTAAAGAAGTGCTGGACCAAGGTGTTCAGTAATGAATAGCAGAAATGGGCTTTTGCTGCCACATTGTGAGAACACACTTCGTTCACACACTCAGGAGCTGCTCTCATCCTGGTCTGCATGGTCACCACGCTTTCCCTGAACCACCCACATTGCTTTTCAGGCTTTAGGATTCCTGGACTCTGCAGCAAAACCTTCACAGAATTACCCAGAGACCAGAAGCCATCTACCCAGGACAGTACACTGTGTGAATGACCATGCCTTCATTATGGAGTGTCTTTCATCACAAGACTTTACCATTGCCAGAAATCCCATCCAGAAAAATAAAAGCTGCAAGTAATACTGTTATTTATTTCAGGAACTTCTCAAAAATCCACTCGTGGACATCAGCCTAGTTAGCTTTCAGGAGCAAATGCCAAATAGCTGTGTAGCTTCTAAGGCTTCTTTCAAAATGAGGTTCTATTTGACCCCGCTACTCTTCTCCTAGGTATGTACAAAAAAGAATTAAAAGATTCCTATCATAGTGGCATATGGGCACCCATGTTTACAGCAGCTCAGTTTGTGATAGCTAAATCTTGGAAACAACCCAAATGCCCATCAACTGGAGACTGGATAAAGAAGATACAGTTTTAAAAAATAAAATGGAGTATTACTCTGCCATAAAAGTGATGTTTGAGTCATTTATACTCCAATGGACATATCATCAGGACATACTAGTAAATGAAATAAATAGGTAACAGATGCATAAATATCATATCTGTTCTCTGGTATGAGAAACTGAAGATGTAAATGAGTTCTAGAATATATGATAGATGCTGTGAAATAGAAGATATTCAAAAGGAAATGGGGGGAGGGATAAGTAATGAGGGGAAAGAAAAAAGTGTGATAGTAATAAAAAAAGAAACAAAACTTATGTATATGCTTTGGGCCAGGGGGTTGTAGCTTGAGTAAGAGAATGGGGAAAATGAAAATTAAATTGTGTCATATATTGGTACAAATTCTCATGATGTATATATATATATATATGATGTACCAATAAAGGAAAAAAACATAAATGAAGAAATAAAAAAAATCAAACCTGTGACAACAAACTATAAACTGTTTAATCATGAACCTTACTGAATTCTGCCACTGAGAGATCTGTGCTCAGCTAGATATCTCAAAATGTAAACAATCCGTTTTTGTATTCTTTTTCTTCTAGAACCTTCTGAGACTGTCAGTGCTGTATGTTCTTTACTGCCTGAGCAATAAACTCTGCTTCCTCATTAACCAAAGATCACTGTTGCTTACAGGAAAAGGAGTCTCCTGATATACTCCTTTTTTTTTTAAACTTGGATAGACTTTTGAAGTTTCTAATTCAGCAATGCTTACACATATTTATACTGAAAAAATATTTTAAATATTAGCATGATCTTTTAATTCATAACGGTTTAAATAAATAAGAAGACTTAGTTTGTGCTAGCTCCTTTGATGGATTAATAGAACTTAGAGTGATTACCCACTTTGTTTTTTGCCTGAACATAAAAACATCATCATTTTCAATTTCTTGATTTGGGGATTTCTTCCTGAAAAAAAAAAAAAGAAAAACAATAAAGAAAAATCTCCATGATTTCTGAGCTGGAGAAAAGGTAAAACAGTAAGTTATTTTCTTGTCTTTTCCTTTTTTTTTTTTTTTTTTTTGTAGCCTGTAGCCCAGGCAAGCCTGGAACTCAGCAATCCTCCTGCCTCTGCCTCCTGAGTGCTGGGATTACAGGTGTGAGCCACCATGCCTGGCACTGTGGTATGTGGTATTGATGGCTGGTGGGTGTGAGTCACCAAGCCCAGCATTGTGTGTGGTTACTGGGGATCGAACTCAGGACCTTGAGCTTGTGAGGCAGGTGCCGGAACCATTGAGCTAAATCTCCGGCCCATCTTTTCCTTTTTGAACAACACTTTGGCTAGTAACAAGAATGGTCAACAGTACTGTCAGAAACTGAGAGCCACACACATAATTTTCTATATTCTATCATTCACATTGGAAACCAGTACAAATTAAAACAAATTCTTTTAAAATGATATTGTATTCAACTCAATGTATTGGACATTTTTATTTCACTCTGTGGTGCTAGTCATAATTAAGGGCTCTGGAACTGTTGTTTGGTAGGACAGAAAGACTGAGAGGTTGGGAGAATGGAGAGGACCAGGGAAGAGGCTTATTCTGAGGGGAGGAGCCCCAGGGCCCAGCCATTCTCAGTTGTGGGTAAGATACTGAGCCCTTTTACAAACATGCCATGATCACTATACTTCATAAATCACAGAATTTCAAGATTTAAATGCCATGTATAAAGGACTTGGGAAATTCTTAGTGACTGTTAAGTGCTTGACAAATGTGAACACACATGTGACACCCCCCATGCACATACAATCTTTAAAATCTGTCAGAGTCTTTGCACTACCTGTACTTTTTCAGACTCATGAATTAACTTCTGCTATTGCCCTTGAAGAAGTTTTATTTAAAGGTATTGTTTTAGAGACTGTATATTATCACAATGGTTGTTCTCTTATTTTTGTTTCTTGTCCCTCTCTCCTGCCTCCCTTTCTTCCTGCTCTGATTGCATTGTTTACTGTTTTACTCCTAATCTAGGCAGTTCTCTGGGGATGAAAGGGGAATGTGGCAGAGTCAAAATATTCCATTTTTCTTTCGGCACCTGGAAGTATCCCAAGAACTTTCACAGTGAGGCTTTCCGGTGTTTTAAATAATTTGTAATGGAACCACTTAAGTGCCTGCCTACCTAAAAGTCACATATTGGAGCTATATACACAGGCGGGTGTAGATATTCATCCCTTGGGCATCTTGGATTCTGGCTCCCGCAGAATGCAACCCAAGCAATCTGTTGACAGAACACAGTTGAAGTTACCTTGACAGTCTTAGCAGCACCTGTGGGAGGGCCAGAGTGAAATACTTATGTGACTTAAGGTGTCTGGGTTAAGAAGGGTCTTTGCACTCAGGCAGAATTAGAATTGGGCAAGTTCCTGGCATAACAGCTCAGGAGAGGCACATGGCAAAGCCAGGGTTTCAAAGTGAGTCTCAGAGAACCAGTGATCCTTTGATTTTCCAATGATCAGGGTAGGAGCACAGATTCCAGACTTTACTGAATGTTCCAGTATTTATCTCAGGACTTCTGGAGAGGTTCTAGTTCCATTTAATTCAGATAAATGGATTGTTAGGAAGTTTCTAGAACAAATAATGAATTCCAATTAATAATGCAATTTCAATTTTCTCTCCTGGGCAAGAACTTCCTGGAATACTGAAATATTAATAGAACCAACGGACAAGGCTTTTCCATAAAGGCAGTAATCCAGGGCCTATCCACAGCAAGCTGTGTGGATGTGGATATTTTTGGTTTTCAGATGAGGCCTAAAACTTGAATGTTCTTTCTGACACTTTTGAAATTCAAGTACCTTAATCTTGGGATCAGTATTTACAAAGATTTTTTGCACTACACTGGATGGCTGCAGCAGGAGGATCACAAATCACTAGCTCAGCCGTGGCAATTTAACAATTTAGTGAGACTCTGACTCAAAATTAAAAAAGGATTCCACCAGTCCACATTCCCACCAATAGTGGAAAAGGATTCCTTTCTCCTCACAACATCATCAGCATTTGTTTCTGGTTAATTTTGAGAGAGCCATTCTTTGTGGAGTGAGATGAAATCTCAGTGTTGTTTTCATCTGCGTCTCTTGAATGACCAGAGATGTTGAACATTTCTTCATATGCTTCTTAACTGCTTTTACTTCTTCCTCTGAAAAGTGTATGTTCATTTCAGCTGCCCATTTTTGAACTGGTTCTTTAAATTGGGGGGGGGGGTGCTAATTTTTTTAAAGTTCTTTCTAGATTCTTGATAGTAGCCTTTTGTCTTAGAAACAGCTGGTGAAATTTTTTTTTTTTTCTTTTTGAGACAGGGTCTCGCTTTGTGTTCAGGCTGGCTCTGAGCTCACTATGTAGCCCAGGCAAGCCTGGAATGGAACTCAGCAATCCTCCTGTCTCTGCCTCCTGAGTGCTGGGATTACAGGCGTGAGCCACCACGTCCAGCATTGTGGTATGCGGTGTTGATTGTTGGTGGGCATGAGTCTCCATGCCCAGCATTGGGCGTGGTTACCAGGGATCGAACTCTGGACCTTGCGCTTGCGAGCTAGACGCCGGAACCACTGAGCTAACTCTCCGGCCCCAGCTGGTGAAATGTTTTTCCCAAACTATTAGTTGTCTTTTTGGTCTGCTGATGGTTTCTCTTGCTGTGCAACTTTTTAATAGTTAATAGGATGACATCCTGTTTGTTGATTTCTTTTGCTAGATCTCATGCTATAGAGGTTTTGTACATAAAGTCTTTCCCTAAGCCAATGACTCCAAGAGTTCTACCTAACCTGTTTTGCAGAAGGTTTAAGGTTTCTGTTTTAAGTCTCTAATCCACTTTTAGTTTAGTAAAGAGATAGATCTAGCTTTAGCTTTTGGAGGTTATATTCTTCTCAAGTCCCACCAAGACAGTCTTTCAGGACATGACATGATCTTAAAGTCTAACTAAGAGTTTTATTACTCAGCTGAGGGCCATCAAGAAGGTGCCTATTTAGACTAACACCCAGTATTTAAAGGCAAAATTCACCACGCTCACCTGTTACCAAGAGGTTTCTATGGAAAACTGATTAGGTCATTCTATTGTTAAAGTGCAGAAGCAGGTTGTTACAGAAGCCAATAGCAATGATTAGATCACTGGTTACTATAGAAAAGCAAGTTTTAAAAACATACAATCTGTGGCTGCGTGCATCGGTTGGGTGAACAGTTTCTAAGAAGACAAGTTCCTGGTTCCTAGGGAGGATACAGGACACAAGTGGAGGTAATTAACAAAATGGCTGTTCTTAACATCAAATTGGGTCTTACAGTTCCCACTGGTTCTTGTAAATTTAATCAAACCTTTGCTTAGTTTTTGTCCTTACAACCATGAATTATTCGGAATTTACTCTTTTTTCTGATGTACTTGATCACAGAGTTTAAAATGTAAGGCCCGATGATGAGCAACAATAGGAGGATACATATTGGCTCTGTTAGAGACAATATTAGGGTTGTTGTCCATGGTGATCAGTCAAACACAGATTGGTACCATCCTTGACTCTTTTGATTTTTTTTTTTTGAGACAGGGTCTCGCTTTGTAGTTCAGGCTGGCCCTGAGCTCACTATGTAGCCCAGGCAAGCCTCGAATTCAGCAGTCCTCCTGTCTCTGCCTCTCGAGTGCTGGGGTTATAGGCGTGAGCCACCATGCCCACTTTGACTCTTTTGATTTCAATATTTGTATTTAAATTTTTTTTCACCATGGCTGAAGTATCTCAAATTATTTTAGATTGATTTGCATAAAAGCAAGAGGGTTTTTTTTAGTGCTACACACAATGCCCCTTGTTTTATAAACAATACCTTTAGCTCCCTTTGGTTCTGCAATACTTCTTAGCCAATGTGTCCACCTGTTTTTTGTAGCCTAGCCACTGAGTCCCTTAAGTATCCTAAGTCTCATGCCATTTGATGACTCAGAGCTTTGAAATTTTGGTCCTGCATAATGTAAGCAGTCATCCCTATGGCTCTAATACAAAATTTGAATCAATTTAAAAATTATATTTAGAACACTTAAACTGTACTTAAGAAATGCTGTGGATCTTGAGTAGTCTTAGGTAATCAAGCAACAATGATTTCATATACTGTATGAGCCGGGCATGGTGGTACATACCTGAAATCCCGGGAGGCTGAGGCAGATAGATCACCATGAATTTGAGGCCAGCATGGGCTACACACTAAGCATATGGCCAGCCTAAACTATATAGTGAGACTCTGTCTCAAAAAAATACACTGTATGTTACTGATAAGCCATTTGGTATTCTAACATCACAGATTGCTTCACCCTCTACTTCCCAAACTTCATCTCCTCACCCCAAAACACCTGGAAAGATAAATAATTAAGTTTACTATAAGCCTCTTTAATAATCTGTAAATCGTTTTGTGCTTCCCTTTTTTGGCTTTAATTATTTGTTGACTTTTGCTGATTCATTTTTACAACTATTTAAATGAAAGGATGTGCCTTTTTCATGTTAATAATTTGAGTGCTCAAAAGAACCCTGGTATTTCATGCAAATTAAAATGGGGATGGGTGTATGCTTTCTAGGATCTCACTTTCTGACTTTGTAGCAGACTCTTGCCCTGCAGGAACTCGTGTGTACCCGAGGACACCCAGACCCCCAGACACATGGACAAACATTTAGACTGAAAAGATGTACTTTGATAAGTACCTGCTTATTTTGTTAACTTTTTAGAATTGTAACTAGATACGAATGGTCTAAAATATATGATTTTATGTAACAAGTTAGTATTAAAACTAGCTTGCTATTCCACCCTTAAGCAATCAGATTTATGATCAAGTAATATTTAGCTCTAAGAATAAAAAAAGGTTCCTCATATTGTATTCAAAGGTGACTTGTCAAGGTTTTTAATTTTCTCCCGTGTCCGCACAGGGTGGACAAACATCACAGTGACACATATTTTTTTCTTTTTACATTAATGTTTTAAGCACAGCATTGTTTTAGACATTTTAAATATATCATCTGAGTAATTTCTGAAGATCTGAAAATGGATTTAGCACTTTTAGACAGTGCATTCCTGATTCATGATTATGGTATTGATACTGCATTCATTCCCGAACGACTTTTACAGCATACCACAAGCATGTGTTAGATCTGGCTATTTTTAGTCTTACTAGTATGGGGACCAAAACAGGCTGCCGTCCATACTTGGTAAAGCGTGTGGACAATAGTCAACAGCTCTAAATGTTTTTGCCCCCCTTGTCCATTGTACTATAAAACCTGAGGGAGCCTATATAGTTTGCTACCCTAAGTTTTATGTTTGTGGCTACTTTTATATAATAGGGAGGCCTGAAGTGATCTTTGGGAAAATATCAATTTAACTTTTCAAGGAGCTATTGTATCAGGACCTGTCTAGCTGGTATAATCTAAACTTTTGTAGTTTTATGGTCACCAAGCCTCTGAGAACAGATGACATAAGAAGTAAGCCTAAGTACCATCACTAATACTTTTTAATCACATCCAAATCATATTTTGTAAGTGGCACATGAGTTGAAGATCGGCTGGGATGAACCCTCACAATCACTCAATTTTTAAGTCTATTTTATAGCATAATCCCCAAGTACCCTATCTAAAAAGGAGAACAGTAGTTTAGGGAACCACTAAAACATGGAAATATTTTATTGCCCCTCTAGCCACATGATAGTCGTAAGTAGTGGCATATCCTATCTCATTGTGACCTTTTGTTAACACACTAGCACACTGTTTTTTACTGTGTTTTACCAATGTCACCTGTTAACCGTTAGACATGAAAATGCTCAAATTTTTGTCTGTGTGGCATAAGGGTTAGCAGCATCTCTTTTTTTTTTTTTTTTTTTTTTTGAGACAGGGTCTCGCTTTGTAGTTCAGGCTGGCCCTCAGTTCACAATGTAGCCCAGGCAAGCCTGGAACTCAGCAATCCTCCTGCCTCTGCCTCCCAAGTGCTGGGATGACAGGCGTGAGCCACCACGCCCAGCACTAACAGCATCTCTTTTACATGGTCTCATATATTTCCCCTACTACAATTAAGATTATTATGCCCTCATCTCTTAGCCCCGTCTTATCTTTAAGTTGCCTGGTTGACTGAGGACCTCTCATCTCCTTAGGGTGGCGTCTCCAGAGGCACTGGCTTGGAGTGAGAGTGGTGGGCCCAGCTGTGACTCTAGCCACTTTTAGCACCAAGGAAGTTGTCAGTACTACAGGATAAGGGATAAGGTCCTTTTTAGTGAAGCTCTAGAGTTTTGGAGGGCTGTCTGTGGATAAGGATGAGATCTTATGACCCTGGTACAAATGCTGTCCTGTAGGGCTTGCAGGGATTAGACCAAAGAATAATTAGTGACTTTACTTTTACTTTAGTGAGAAGTGGTGGTGGTGTCCCTTATATAACTTTAAGGTAGAGTACTTGCTTTGTAACAAGGCAGGAGGGAATAAACCATCTCACTTACCGCCAGTTTTTAAATCAAGTTTGTTTTTTTTTTGCTTTTTGAGACAGGGTCTCGCCTTGTAGTTCAGGGGGGCCCTGAGCTCACTATGGTGCCCAGGCAAGCCACTGCGAACTCAGCAATCCTCCTGTCTCTGCCTCCCGAGTGCTGGGATTACAGGCATGAGCCACCACGTCCGGCATTGTGGTATGCGGTGTTGATTGTTGGTGGGCGTGTCTCCATGCCCAGCATTATATGTGGTTACCAGGGATCGAACTCAGGACCTTGCGCTTGCGAGGCAGGTGCCGGAACCACTGAGCTAACCCTCCGGCCCCTAAATCAAGTATTTTTAAGCTTCTATTTATTTTTGTATTTGCTCTGAGCTTTGTAGGCAATAGGCACAATGTAATTCTCACTTAACATTTAAGGCCTTTGCCAACAATTTGGGTCTTAGAGCCATGAAGGCCAGGCCATGGTCGGACCCCTGGCAATGTGGGAGGCCAAATCTAGGACAAGCTCTCGGAGCAGAACTTACAGTAACAGTCTCTGGTCAGGTAGAGTTGGCTTTTACCCATCCTGAAAAAGTGTCCACAGCAAGTGCTTATACCAGCTTTTACTTTATTTTACCTTAGCGAAGTCCAGTTTTTAATGTTTGTTTTGGCTGGTTCCCTCTGAATCAAGTTTTTTTTTTCTTTTGGTACCTGGAGCAAATGTCTCTAGGCCCCACTAGTTTTTTTGTCACTTTTCTGGTGACTTGATCCGTAGACAGGATTTTTTGAAGAACTGAGCCTGAAACACACCTTAGAGGCCCAGGAGGTTGGCCACAGGGTCTGTACTTGTTTTTGGTGAGGCTGCTTCAGCGCATATAACTGATAACATACTTTTATGGAACCACAAAATCAGCATTACTGATAGGAATAAAATCAGCATTACTGACAGGCTTACATGAACTGTGCACCAAAGTTTTGTCCAAAGCAATGACCACACCTTTTTAGTCAAAGACTGTCACCTCAGGAAGGATTTAGCGGGTAGACTTGGTATGGGAAAAACTTTTTTTTAGTTCCTGCGCACCTGGTTCCAGTCGCCGGAGCAACAGCTGGTGATGGATGAGGCAGCGATGTCAGCACAGCCACTCGCGGTCACAAGCGCAGCCCCAGCAGCTCGGCAGGACTCGGGGTGGCCGCAGCGGCCTGGGCGGTTAGGCGCTATCTCTGTGTTCCGCTTTGCTCGCGGTGCTCAGCGCAGCTAGCATGCCCCCCATGGCACCAGTGTGTAGTCTGGTG